>SKCR01005233.1:0-94498 GCA_019454045.1 Zanthoxylum bungeanum | reverse complement strand
TGGGCGCCAAGGCGCCCTTTTGATTTGTCCATGCTCCTATGCTCGTCTTGTGTTCTCGAAATTTCCCAAAACACGTGCAATTATTCCCCGATCCATATATAATGCTCCTATAAATAAAACATAATATAAATTATAAATGATATTAAATATCTCGAATTATAACAAAATAATAAGCTGAGAATGCCATAATAAGTGGGTATAAACCACACTTATCACATCCTCGGGAGACCATTCTTGGCTACATGTCGAACCATTATTGATGTACAAAAAGTTCAACTAACCATTAGGGTACATGACCAAGAAGTAAATTTCAATGTTTGCAAAGCCATGAATTTCTCGGATGACGAAAAGAAGAAGGATTGTTTCAGACTTGATGTGATAGATGGTATCATCCTGAACTCAGATGAAATGCAAAGTTCCACTAACAAACTTAAACCATGTCATCTGTCTGTGAAGCTTGAACATAAAGCGTATTGTGCACTGAAGTAGTTAAATCTTGAAATACAAGCAACATGAGAGAAACGGCTCCACCAACTCAATGAATTGGAGGAATTTCACATACATCCTTTTGAAAATGCCAAACTGTATAAGGAAAAGGCCAAGAAGAGACATGACAGAAGATATTGCACATACAACTGGAACCGGGGTAGCCGTTATTGTTAAACAAATCAAGGTTGAAACTTTTCCCTGGGAAGTTAAAATCACGGTGGTCAGGTCCATTCTTAATCACCTAAGTTTTACCATATGGAGCCGTTGAGTTACATGATCCCAACTCCAATGAAACATTCAAAGTTAACAGCAAGTGTGTCACGCATTACTGGGGAGAATCATTTGAGCGACAAAAAAAAAGTATCACACTTGCAGATCCAACCTAACGTTCGGGCAGTCATGTCTTGCTGACAACGTTAAACTTAGCGCTAGCAGGGAGGCAACCCATGCAATTTGTGTATATATTGAGATTTGGTGTGTTTTTTTTATGTTTTATTTTTGTAGGTAAAGTCACAGACAGGATGGAAGACATTCTCGTAAATCTTCACAAGCATTTTCCTTCTCTCCCTCAAACCACTCTAATGAAAGTCTACAAGGCATGCATTGAACGAATGAGAGTTCTGATGAACAAATGTATTCCTAGTGACATTCGTTGGATTATTGAAGCACGAGTCTGATTGGTAGGTGAGTCCTCTGACTCTTTTGTTTCATTTATGCCTGGTTTAGGAAAAAACACCTATGCTAAGAAAAGAAGAGCTAAAAGATTAGGTGTTTACTATAAATGTACACACATGACATGTAACACTCATTGTCGTTCTTTAGGAATGATGTCTGATAACCGCGAAGATAAAATTAAATTCATTAAGGATAGCACGAGTAAGGAGTCTTTAGATGACATATTATTGACTCTTGAGACGCATCCCAGTGGATATGTGTATCACGCAATTCGCATTTTACATGCACAGTTTCGAAAAGAAAGACAACAATTAAGTCTCGGGAATCTGACTTTAAATGACTTTGTTTGCCAATTTATAAGAAAATTGGATGGGAAGCTTGTCCCTGACGCATAGATGTCATTCAAACTGTTACTTCTTGTACATATTATTATCTTTTTGTCTTTAACTAATAATTGTGATTTGTTTTGTTATTTTCTTTTATTTTCGCCGACATGATCCAGACTTTTTGACTTTCACGATTTATTTAAAAATTTAGCTAATAATTATCATTTGGCAGGTACTAGTGCTATTATTACTCACCCATTTTCAGGTTCTATAAATTTAGCTCGTCATTGCACTTTTGTAGACATCCAAATTTGAGAAAAAATAAAAATATAAAAAATATAAAAAATGGAAGCAACTTCAAAGAGACGAGTTGTAAACATCTGTGTATTTTACGGTACTAGTACTTGTTCTAAACCAGAATTCACTGAGGCAGCACATGAATTAGGTAGAGTCATAGCTAAAATGAATATGCATTTAGTATATGGCGGTGGCAATCTTGGACTAATGGGGTACGTTTCAAGGGCCTTACAGGAAGGAGGAAGTCAAGTTTTGGGAATCATCCCAAAATCTTTGGCAAATGCGAATCTTATAGGATCATCAAATGGAGATGAATGCATTGTGTCAGGTATGTATGAATGACTTGTTGAAATGATTAACCGTGCTGATGCTTTTTTTGCTTTGCCAGGTGGCTTGGGTACGATGGAGGAAATTTTTACAGTGCTATTTTGGGCAAACTTGAATAAACACCAAAAACCAATTGGACTGTTTAACATTGATGGATTTTATGACTTTCTTTGTGTGTTTCTTGATGATGCCCAGAGAAATGGGTTCCTTTCAAAACCTGTAAAAGATATCATCTTCACTGCCAGAAAAACCAATGATTTAATTAACCAACTTTTAGCCTTTGAACTACAAATTGACCCTATCCTTTCCAAGATAAACTGGTCCGATAATCATCGTGGTAAGAAACGTCAGATAAATTTGGATCTTAACCTTTAATTTTCTTTTTAGATGTAGAATTCCATCTAACCAGATACTGTCTTCTAAACCCTTCTTCTACTTTTTAATCAATGGGGACAATGTCTCAATTAGGTTTGGGGGAGGGGAATAGTTGATTCGTATCTTATTTTTATATTTTCGTTGTGTTGTTTTTGCTTGGTTTTTAGTAAAAAATTTCAAAACTTTTTAAAAAATTAAAAAAATTAAAAAAATATTTTGTTTTTGTGTTTTTAACTTGATTAATTAGGTGGAATGGTGTTTGAGATAGCTGTGTAAGGAATTTCCACTCCCGAGGCGTATCTCAATATATTTCGTAACAAGTTAATTTTTGTTTATTTCCTTTTGAATTATTTAAATTTGTGAATTCTCCATAATACTGACTAAATTGGATCTTAGTATGTTCAATTGACAGGTATTATCAACATGCATGGTAACATACAGACATGAGTCGAAAGTGACAAGTTTGTAATATTCAGTGCTCTAGTTTATTGGAGGAAGCATCTGAAAGCGATGGAATAAAAAAAAAGATAAAAAAAGAAAAAAAGAGAAAAATTGTGTATATAAATAATTAACCATGCTTTTACTTAGTAACCAGACGTCTTGCCTCAGTAAGCAGCTATTGTTCGCGTCAAATGGAAAAGCTTGAGTTAATTATAATAAAGTTTCTACTTAGTAACCGGGCGTCTTGCCTCAGTAAGCAGAGATTGTTCGCGTCAAACGGTAGAACCTTTAAACATCCGAGATCCGAGTAATTAAGTCTGTACGGGTGTCTTAACACCTAGTGCCCTAAATCCAACTAGCTTGGGAGTCACTAGCCCAAAGCTCGCTACATGGATTGAAGATGTTATAAAAAAAATGAAAAAAAAATGTTCAATTGCCAAAAAAGGTGTGAATTATGATATAACTTTATAACAAAAATATTATTCTCTTTTCAACTACATTTATGAATATTGTGGGCACAATGGTTTTATTAGTATCTTATTGATTGTATATATGGAGAATAGTAAAAATAATCGGAGAATTTAATTATTTGGTAATTTAGAAAGAAAGAAAAAAAATATTTACTTGGATAAGAGTTTCACTTGTTTAGTCACTAACTTATTTTGTGTGTTTCATTTTATATTTGATTGACGTTTATGGGTATCGTCACTGTAAGCCCTCACGAGACTATAACTCTTCCACTAAGGACACCTAGGGGTTTAAAGGCTTTTTGCATACGCTAAATGCAACCGTGATCCCTACGAAAGTGGCTTAGTTTAATTTTATTTTAAAGTTGCTTATTGTATTTTATTTTATTATTTTGCTCGAGGACTAGCAAAATGTTAGGTTTGAGGGTGTGATAAGCGGAAAATATATCAATATTTACCGCCGTTTTACTTAATATTTTGTATATTTTCTTGAGTTTTGTGAATATTTTGATGTTCTTTGTATATTTTGTAGATAAATAAGATTTTAGGACTCATTGGAATCAAATCAGGGCTAAAATAGCGAAAAATGGAATAAAAGAGCAAAACTGGAATTTCACGTCGCGATGTGCTGCAATTATTGAGCCGCCGACACTTGTCATCGCCACATCATCGCCATGTAATCACCACATCAGTACGTGCGTCATCATCACGTCATCATCACGTCAGTCAATAATTCACTTTACCGACACGCGTCATTGCTTACATCAGTATGACATCAGCGTCGTGACGCACAGGCCTTCATGCGTCGTGACATCGAGCCAATAATTCTACCGATAGCCACGTGTCATCATCTCATCAAAGCCGCATACACATGTCATAAATCAATGGTGCGTTGCGACGCGCAAAGCTTCACGTGTCACGACGCGCAAACCAAATTTTGCCTATAAATTGAGGCCAAATTAATTTGAAATTTTCATACTTTCTTCTGGGGATTTCCTTAAGAATACTAAGAAGATTGTATCTTGTTTGTTTATTTATAGCTTTCTTATATTTAATTTTTATTTTAAGCAATAAATCTTTCTTTATTTTACTTTTCAGTATGAGTAGGTTACTTCCCTCTGCTGGGGTGAAAGGTAAAGCTTTTATTATTATAATTTAGATTAATCTCCCTTAGTTAAATAAAGTATCTTAAAACCTGACTTAATGAGATACCGCCTTTATGGTCTGTGATCCAACCTATGTCCACAGGCACAAAGTGGGGTATTGCTTTTTATTATCAAACTGAGCTCGGCCGACCTGTTTTTCAATAGGGTCTAAAGAAAACCGAGATGTTTGTTTTTCATGCTATTACAAGTAGTTTTTCCTTTTTTTTTTTTTACAATTTTTGCTATCCCCCTATCAATAAGACTAACTTCCCTTTATATACTAAGAGAAATACAACATTATTCCCATATCCCCGTGACGTCATCCACGTGAATCTCCGGCTGATTGACAGACTCTCTGCCCCAAAACTGCCTCGCCGAAAGCAAACTTGCCCTCTGTCTGCCTGTCATATCACTCTATTTTATACACTGCCACACTCAATAATAATGATGCTAGCCTGTAAAGATCTCAAGCGGTGATACATAGGGGTGGGCATCGGATCATATCGAATCATATCCGATCCGATTTGATCCGATCAAATCGGATCGGATCTGATTCTTTAATCCGATCTAATAGAGACAACTGGGTTTGACGGATTTTGGATCGGATCGGATAAAAACTGATCCGATTAGTTTTCAAAGAGAGAGAGCAAAACATATCTTGCAATTAAAGCCCTTGAACACTTACACAATCACAATCATATTGTTCGTCACATTCATAATCCTCTTCTTCACCGGCTTCCTCGAATTCCCCTTAATTTCCCCCTCAATTATCACCCAACAACAAAAACAACATCCGTTAAACCCTAATTCAAAATTATCCATTACCGAATCAAAGACAGAACCCTTCACAATCTCTTGGACGCGTTTAAGAGGTGGGATTCTGAAGTGGGTTGTGCTCGTTTCATAGAGAAGCACGAGGGTTTGATCAATAATGGGTCTGGTTCGTTATAGGAAGTTAGTGGGGATTGTGGGGAGTTGAAAATGGAGCACATGAGTGTTTTGGTAAAATGGTGGACTTGGATTCCTGATAATTTGGATAATTTGTATTCTTGTTGATGTGGGATCAGTTGTTTGTGGACTAAATCTTCTGTTCTTGCTGATCATCATGATGCCTTGTTGTTTGAAACCACTACACCGCTGCTTCAGGCATTGAAAATATAATGATTCTTTTAGCTAATTGTCAAGTTTTAGTTCATTGGAATTTTTGACTGAGACTTAAATTTAGTTCAATTAGATCCGATCGATTAGTTTGATCCGATTCGATCTGATTTTTTCCGGATTAGATCAAATCAAGTTTGATAAGGCAATCGAGTCCAATCGAATCAAATATGTCAATGCTTATCGGATCGGATCAGATTCGGATTCGGTCCGATCTGATCCAGATTCGATAATGCCCAGGTCTAGTGATACATGTCAAAGGGAAACGTCCAAACTATCCCGATCAAATGTCAAGCCTCGTGTGCATGGCCAAATCGTGAGCTGAACTACCCAAACTGCTTCCGACCTAACCAAAAATTCTTGAGCTCATCATCCCGATCCAGGAGAATATATGGTACCGAATCAAGCTACCGGGCTAAAATGGTCGGTCTCGGCTATGATGTTGTCGGCCTCTGGGACTTGCATCATGTTGTGCCCTATGGTCGGTCAAATCCGGGAAACCGGGTCCAAACACCATGCCTGGCCGAGGAGTAACCAATACATTCTGAACATCCATCATTTCAGAATGAGAAATTCCATCTCTGCCCTTGTTGTACTGTTCAAATACTCAGTGATAAAATCACCATCAACATACGTCCTCTAGTTCTCGATTTCAACGAGTGTACGAGTTGGTATCAGGAACTACAAAATCAGAAGCGTGCTGATCAACCAGTTGGTGGTCGGCTCCAAGGCCATAGAGAGGACTACCTCAGCTACTAATCAGGTCATCCTCGGTTACCAATCGGATTTCCATCCAAATGGTCCTCCGACTTGAAGAGAATTCCCCATTTACCCTTCTGATTACCGTCTATTGGAAACCACAAACCATCATAACTTCTTAAACGCCATCACTTCTTCATACTCTGACTGTAATGAGAAGTTTCGATCCCGATCAATTTGAATCCGGCCATGAGGGGAGTGATCCGTCCCCGAGCCGATGATGATTCATTTAGTGGGGCGTAACCCGACCCCGAGCGAGCAACACTTGGCTCCGAGGGAATGTTACCTCCTCGGACCAATAGGAATCCTGCCATGGGGGAAATGTTCTGTCCCGAGTCGACGATAATCCACTTGGTGGGACGTAACCCGACCCCTAGCTAGGAGAGCACTTGGCTCCGAGTGAATGTTACCTCCTCGGACCAATATGAATCTGGCCATGGGGAAAATGATCTGACCCCATGCCGACGATGATCCACTCGATGGGACGTAACCCGACCCCGAGCTAGCAGAACACTTGGCTCCGATGGAATGTTACCTCCCCGGACCAATATGAATTCGGCCATAGGGGAAATGATCCGACCCCATGCAGATGATAAGTCTCTCGGTGGGACGTAACTCGACCCCGAGGTAGTAGAACACTTGGCTCCGAGGGAATGTTACCTCCCTGGACCAGTATGAATCCGACCATAAGGAAATGATCCGACCCCAAGCCGATGATAAGCCTCTCGGTGGGACGTAACCCGACCCCGAGGTAGTGGAACACTTTGCTCCAAGGGAATGTTACCTGCCTGGACCAATACGAATCCGGCCATGGGGGAGTGATTTGACCCTATGCCGATGATAAGCCTCTCGGTGGGACATAACCCGACCCTGAGGTAGTGGAACACTTTGCTCCGAGGGAATGTTACTGTTGGACAATTATGACCCATAACATCACTCTTTGTATAGAAAATGGTGTTGTTGTACAAATTAACTATGTGACAAAGGAAACTGCTCTTTTATCATTTGTAATTGGATTACATGGATATATAAATGATAAAAGTCCATATGATTAGTACCGGATTAATAAGATATGAGACAATATTAATCCACTAAGGTTTAATAATTAAATATTCATAGTCGTAGTATTATCGAGACTGGACATCGATAATGCAGAATAGGCTAGTATTACACTTGTGCGTGTTATGGAAGCGTAACGACATAATTTTTCATATATTTGGGTATTGGATACTAATGCAAGTGTAATAGGAGGTTCTGTTTACCGATGGTACGTAAACAGCTTCGCTCTGGATATTTCTTTTGAATTTTTGTCCCTGAAGAGTGTTGAGTTATTATGTAAATAGGGGAGAATTAGCAATCACCCAAAAAAGAGAGAAGAATTTTTTTTCTAGATTAGCAATCACTCATTTCGATTCTAGAATTATCCAAATTTTGTGTCCTTTACTTATTACTAATAAATCTAAAGAAGTGGCAACTTCATTTGGAACATTGAAGATAAAAATGAACCAATTTACAACTTAGGAAGATTATAGATATGATAAGTAAATCTTCTTTCACTAGTGAACATGGATATTCAAAGGGTTACTTAATTTAATTAGTTTCATTTTTAAGTATACGATACGAAATTTATTTTCATAACTAAAAGTTTACATTTCGCCACTAAATTTTCGTCACTAAAAATCAGTTTTCTTGTAACGTGACTCATGCATAATTAGCCATATGTACAGCGCATGATCAAAGGAACATGCACGCGTATGTTTGATGACGAGGGAGCCGAACTGTCACAAGCCATTACATGTTCGTGAATTAATTGGGAATTATTTTAGTGCTGTTCAGGGCTGGAATATGAATTTTTGGCAGAAAATTTCTGGATTAAGGTGAGGAGAGCAGAAAAATTTTCAAGGTCGATCTCAGTTGTCTAAGTCGCTTCCGCTGCGTGCGGGAAAGCGTTCCCTACAAAATTTAAAATTGCCTTACGTTGTCCCACTAAAAGATCACTTTTAGTGGCGAATTTTATTTTCGCCACTAATACATTTTGTGTCATTGCATGCTTCAATTGCAAATGTCATTAAGCATGCGTCACTTGCGATAAATGTTTTGAACACATGCGCATCTGCCACTCATCAGCATTAGCCACGTCCAGATCATTAACAATTTACAAGCAAAATTCATGGCATGGTCACAGTGCGCCACATAGTTGATCATCATCAACGTGAGCCATGTGTCACGAGATTGGATCATTATTGATCATGTGCGATTCATGCTTTGATCCAGCCCTGGTCATGCGCGTGACTATTCTGCCTGTGTGCGTGACCAGCCTGCCTTGGACCAGCTCATCATCTTATGAACCAGCAATTGTCACGCGCCAACCACCAGCCCATGAACCGGCCATTGCCGATAGAATCAGTCACGCACCAGGCTTGTGGCCGTTCGTCTCCCATTCGTTATCATCAATCATCTATGCGGTTTATTTGGTTGCCAAGAATTTGTATGAATAACTTTGCACCGTCGTGAGATTGCCGTGAGTATGCATCAATCAACCACTAGATCATCTGTATTATGACTCACCATCAGAAATATAAGAGGATGAGCTTGGGGTAACTCACTTAACATGTAACTTATATCATGATATAATTACATATTTGATTTTGAATTAAATCAAATTAATTTAAAATCAAATCATATATTAAAGGATTATCTAATAATCATTAATATAAAAAACTATATATTAAACATTTTAATATATAATTTCAAAGTGTGACATTATATAATTATTAATCAAATTAATAATTATATCAATAAATAATTCTCAATTAATTATTATTTTTCAAGTGAGTTCATAATTGGACTATCCAATTATTCTATGGATTCCTATAGTGTAACGAGCTAACACGGGGACCAAATGAACCTACAGTTCTGAGCTCCAATAATCTCGAAATATTAATTAAAACTCTTAATTAAATATTCTGAATTATTAATTTTAGGTTATTCCAGTAAAAACTTAAATTTGTACTCTCGTCATTGTAGATATATTTTATACCGAGATTCAACGGCGTCCACCGATATAATCACTGCATACAAATTGACCCTCCACGAGTATCTCATAATTAGAGTCGGGTCATAATATCTGTTATACCCCTCTAATTATTTTGTGCCATAAGTACCATTGATTCTCTAATGAACGATTTATTCATAACTATTATGAATATTAATCTTTCTATTCGTAATAGAAAGACTTGAGCGCTCTAACCGTTCAAGTACCGAATCAACCCTTAAGGAAGATACTCATCTACTTCTCGCAAGAAGGAGTGGATTCCATATCTATGTAAAATATCCCCAGCTACACACCAAATCATGTCCCCAAAATACGTAGCTATTGGTAGGGATTCCTTCACCAACCTCACCTTTGTAAATCAAAAGACATAGCATGCCATGCAGGAGTTCGTAGTACACTCAGGATTCAGATCAACCCATATATGATCATCTATTAGACTGATATGAATTTATTTATTTAACGGATATTAAAAGAAATTCATTTCTGTCTTGGTCCAGTCCTATATGATCGCATCATATAAGGTGCCTCCATTCCCATGTCACAACATGAACGAACCCGGATCAAAGTCGTCATATAATATGGAATGGACCGCAGCTGTAGATAAACCAAAAACAAAGTGTATGTATTCATTTGCTCTCTACAGACTATTTAGGATTACTAATTTCATATTTAAATCTTCTTGTGTATAACAATTATACACTAAATCTGAAAGTACATTTAGTGTCCAAGGGCATACATGATAATTTATAATATGCAACTTTAAAATCAACATTTTAATAAATGAATAACCACATTGATTATTACTTAAAATATAATCCCGTTTACATATTGCATTATGCTCTTGGGCATATATCCAAACAAATTTTTCACAGCATTTACTACGCAAGCAAAACTTTGAATGAAGTACAACTCAACTACACAACAACTGAAAATGAGTTGCTCGCAGTTGTGTTTGCTTTTGATAAATTCTGCTCCTATTTACTAGGTCCCAATGTGGTGGTCTACACAGATCATTCAACAATCAAATATTGATCGCAAAGAAAGATTCCAAGCCCATATTGATCTGGTGGGTGCTTCTGCTGCAAGAATTTGATGTGGAGATCCGAGACAAAAATGGGACAGAAAATCAAGTGGCATATCACTTATCGAGGCTCGAAAATGGAGATACAACTGGCAACGAGTTGATAATCAAAGAAACTTTTCCAGATGAATAGTTGTTTGCCAACAAGCATCAGGAAGTCCCATAGTATGCTGACTATGTAAACTACATATTATCGAGGAAATGGCCGTTGGAATGGACACATCAGTAATAGAAGAAAATTTTCAAAGAAGTCAAGCACTATGTCTGGGATGAGCCATACCTATTCAAATGTTGTGATGGTAAGTTATTGCGGTGTTGTGTACCACATGAGGAGGTTATTAGTGTCTTGCAGCATTGTCATTCATCACCATACGGCGGATACTTCAGTATAGATAAAATTGCAGCCAAAGTCCTACAATCAGGTTTGTTCTAGCCCATTTTGTTTAAAGATAATCACTTATTCATTCTTCAATGTGACAGATGCCAGAGAACTGGAAATATTTCGAGGAGAAATGAAGGACCTCTTCAAAGCATTCTCGAAGTGGAGATATTTGATGTATGGGGAAATGACTTTATGGGTCTTTTTGTTCCATCATATGGAAACATGTACATCCTGGTTGCAGTAGACTACGTCTCCAAATGGGTTGAAGCTACAGCACTGCCATAAAATGACTCTAAAGTGGTGTTAAAATTCCTCAAAAAGAATATTTTCACTCGCTTCAGAACACCTCGAGCAATCATCAGTGATGGTGGAACACACTTATGCAACAGATACTTTGATGCACTCCTATCCAAATACATAGTTACTCACAATGTTGACACTGCTTTCCATCCTTAGTCAAGTGGGTAGGTTGAAGTTTCCAATAGAGAAATCAAAAGAATCCTGGAGAGAACCGTTGGATCAACAAGGAGGGAATGGTCTACAAAACTTGATGACGCATTATGGGCCTACCAAAAAGCTTACAAAACACCTATCAGAATGTCCCCATATCAAATGGTGTTTGGGAAAGCATGCCATCTGCCTATGGAGCTCGAGCATAAAGCGTACTGGGCACTGAGAAGTTAAATTTTGATATGCAAGCAGCATGAGAGAAACGGCTCCACCAACTGAATGAATTGGAGGAATTTCGCTTCTATGCTTATGAGAATACCAAACTGTACAAAGAAAAGACCAAAAAATGACATGATCAGAAAATAGTGCGAAGACAACTGGAACCAGGGCAACAGGTAATTTTATACAACTCAAGGTTTAAACTTTTCCCTGGAAAGCTAAAATCACGGTGGTTAGGTCCATTTGTAATCACCCAAGTTTTACCATATGGAGCCGTTGAGCTCCATGACCCCAACTCTAATGATACATTCAAAGTTAACAGCCAATGTGTCAAGCACTATTGAGGAGAATCCATCAAGCGTCAAAAAAAGAGTCTCACTCTTGCAGATATAGCCTAATATTCGGGCAGTCATGTCTAGCTGACGGCGTTAAACTTAGCACCAGCAGAGAGGCAACCCATGAAATTTGTGTATGTATTGAGATTTGGTGTGTTTTATTTTTGTGTGTTTAATTTTTGTAGGAAAAGTCACAGACATGATGGAAGACGTTCTCCCAAAACTTCACAAGCATATTCCTTATCTCCCTCAAAATTCTCTGATGAAAGTCTACAAAGCACGCATTGAAAGAATGAGACTTCTGATGATCAAAGGTATTCCTAGTGACATTCGTTGGATAATTGAAGCACGAGTCCGATTGGCAAGTGAGTCATCTGAATTTTTTATTTCATTTTTGCCTGATTTAGGAAAAAACACCTATGTTAAGAAAAAAAGAGCTAAACGATTGAGTGTTTGTTATAAATGTGCACGTTGTACATGAAATACCCGTTGTCTTTCCTTAGGAATGGTGTTTGATAACCGCGAAAAATAAAATAAAATTCATTAGGGATGGCATGAGTAAGGAGTCTTTAGATGACATATCATTGACTCTTGAGACACATCCCAGTGGATATGTGTATCATGCGATTCACAATTTATATTGTCGTGATATTTTATATTGTATCTCAAGTGTACGATATCATGTTTTAGTATAAATCAGTGAAAAAGTGTCAAACTCACATGGATTGTGTTAACTCGCACTAAATACTATAATTGATAATCCCAACTTTATTTAGAAAACAAATAATAAAGGTTTATAGAAATAAAAAAGATAATTTGATAGGAGGAACTAATACGATAGAGATTCTAGAGTCCGATTTCACCTAGCTATCTCCTATGTATTTGTCATGCCAATTAACGTGTTCAGTTATAATGTTCATAAGTCAAGAATCCTTAAATATTCATTCCCTCTCTCGAGTATCAGCGAAAAGAACATCAATTATAGATTTCGATATCTCTATAACAATCTAGTAATTAACAACTCATTACGTTTTATGATTCTATGTTAACGACTTTAAATGAACTATAGGTTCTCTCGGACTCTATAAAATCCTAGCTATGGATTCTAAACATACATCATCTCAAATTGTGGCCAGCAAAAAAGAAGCATTAAACTTAAAAGAATATAAATAAACTGAATTATAACTTCATAACAAAATTGATAAACAAAACAGAGGTTCAATCATCAGTTACATCATTCTCCAGAATTAAGGAGCTAGTTTATGACTAAAGATAAAAACAATGATAATAAGATAATGAATCTAATGGAAATCTTTAGAGTTCTAAGAAAGAAACTAGAAGATTTAACCCGAATTGAATCTCTTCCTCTTCGGACATCACCGCATTCGTCTCCTTTTGTCGCTCTTCAATCCTCCTTCTTGGATCCCTCTAAAATTGAGTGTTTTTTGTTTTTTGCTGTGTATTAGCCTCCTCCTTTAGTCTTGGACGAGCTTATGCCTTTATAGAAAAGCCTTGGAACCTTTGTGCATGTAAATACCCTAAAAATTGGATTTTTGGCTTCCCCACAGCGCCGCGGTGCCAAAGCCCCTGGATTTTGTATGAGACGCCTTGTAGTTTGCAGGCACAGCAGTGCCAAGACTTAGGGCGCCGCGGTGCCCGTGATGATTTCCTTCACTGGTGCTGCGTCTTGCTTCCGATGCTTCCGTGCGCGTATGATGCTTCCATAATGTCCCGAAACACGCATAATTGGTCCATTTTTCATGTTCTAATGCTTCCTACAAACAATACATAAAATAAACTACAAATGACATTAAATGACTCGAAACATAACAAAATAATAGGTTAAGGATGCCAGAATAAGTGGGTATAAACTACACTTATCATATATACACAGTTTCGAAGAGAAAGACAACAATTAAGTCTCGGGAATCTGACTTTAATAGGCTAAGGATGCCTAACACATAGATGTCATTCAAGCCGTTACTTAATGTATATATTATTATTTCTTTGTCTTTAACTAATAATTGTGATTTGTTTTGTTATTTTCTTTTATTTTCGCCAATAAGATCAAGACTTTTTGACTTTCACGATTTATTTTACTGTTTAGCTAATACTTATCATTTGGCAGGTACTAGTGCTATTATTACTCACCCTTATTCAGGATCTATAAATTCATCTCGTCATTGCTCTCTTCAACATATCCAGATTTGAGAGAGTAATATTTAAAAAAAAATAGAAGCAACTTCAAGAAGACGAGTTGTTAACATCTGTGTGTTTTGCGGTACTAGTTCTGGTTCTAAACCAGAATTTGCTGAAGCATCACAAGAATTGGGTAGAGTCATAGCTGAGAGAAATATGCACTTAGTATATGGCGCTGGCAATCTTGGACTAATGGGGTACGTTTTAAGGGCTGTATAGGAATGAGGTAGTCAAGTTTTGGGAATCATCCTAAAATCTTTGGCAGAGGTGAATTTTATCGGATAATGAAACGGAGAGGAATGCATCATGCCAGGTATGTTTGAACGACTTGTTGAAATGATTAATCATGATGATTCTTTTATTGCTTTTCCAGGTGGCTTGGGCACGATGGAATAAATTTTCACAGTATTATCTTGGGCGAACTTGAACATACACCGGAAACCTATTGGACTGTTTAATGTTGATGGATTTTTTGACTTTCTTTTTGTGTTTCTTGAAGATGCCATGAGAAATGGGTTCCTTTCAAAGCCCGTAAAAGATACCATCTTCACTGCCAGAGCAGCCAATGATTTAATTGACCAACTCTTATCCTTTGAACCAGAAATTGACATTATCCTTTCCAAGATAAACTGGTCTGATAATGATCGTGGTAAGAAGCGTTGGATAAATCTGGATCTTACCCTATAATTTTCTTTTTAAATGTACAATTCCACGCTAAGCAGGTATTGTCTTTTAAACTTTCCTTCTTATTTTTAGACACTGGGGACAATGTCTCAATTAGGTTTGGGGGTGGGGAATAGTTTACTAGTATCTTGTTATTATTTTTCGTTGTGTTGTTTTTGCTTGGTTTTTAATCAAAAAATTTAAAGAAAAAAAGATTAAAAAAAGATTATTTCTTTATGTTTTTAACTTAACTAACCAGGTGAAATTGTGTTTTGAGATAACCGTGTAAGGAATTTCCACTCCTCAGACGTATCTCAGCCTAATTCGTAACAAGTTAATTTTTGTTTATTTCCTTTTGAATTATTTAAATTCGTGAATTCTCCATAATAATGACTTAAATTTAAACTTCATATGCTCATTTGATAGGTATTATCAACATGCATGGTAACATACAAACATGGGTCGTAAGTGAAAATTTTGTAATATTCAGTGCTCTAGTTTATTGGAGGAAGCATCTGAAAGTGATGGATTAAAAAACTGTGTATATAAATAATTAACATGCTTTTACTTAGTAACCGGACGTCTTGCCTCAGAGCAGTGATTGTTCGCATCAAACGGAAAAAGCCTGAGTTAATAATAATCAAGTTTCTACTTAGTAACTGGACGTCTTGCCTCAGTAAGCAATGATTGTTTGCGTCAAACGGTATAACTTTTAACATATGAGATTCGAGTAATTAAGTTTGTAGGGGTGTCTTAACACTTAGTGCCCTAAAGCCAACTGGTTTGGGAGTTATTGGCCCAAAGCTCGCTACAAGGATTGAAGATGTTATATATGTTACTTAAAAAACAAATTCCATTGCCAAAAAGGAGTGAATTCTGATATAACTTTAGGACAAAAATATTACTCTTTTTTCAACTACACTTATGAATATTGTGGGCACAATTATTTGATTAATACCTTGTTGGTTGTGTATATGGAGAATGGTAAAAATAATCGGAGAATTTACTTATTTGGTAATTTAGAAAGAAGAAAACAACTATTAACTTGGAAAATAATTTCACATTTTTTAGTCACTAACTTTTTTTGTTTGTTTGATTGTACATTTAATTGATGTTTGTGGGTATCGTCGCTGTAAGTCCTCACGAGACTACAACTCGTCCACTAGGGACACCTAGGGGTTTAAAGACTTGTTGCATGCACTAAATACAGCCGGGATCCCTACGAAAGTGGCTTAGTTTAATTTAATTTTAAAGTTGCTTATTACATTTTATTTTGTTGTTTTGCTTGAGGACTAGCAAAATTTTAGGTTTGTGGCTGTGATAAGTGGAAAATATATCAATATTTACTACCCATTTTACTTAATATTTTATGTAGTTTCTCGAGTTTTGTGAATATTTTGATGTGTTTTGTGTTATTTTTTAGATAAATAAAATATCAGGTCTCACTGGAATCAAATCAGGGATAAAATGGTGAAAAACAGATGAAAATGGCAAAATGGGAAATTCATGTGTCGCAACGCACAAGCTTTCTGCGTCGTAATGCGTGTCAATTATTGAGGTGGCGACACGCATCATCACTTGCATCATCATAACGTCAGAGTCGCGATGCCAAGCCTTCACGCGTCGCGACGCCGAGCCAATAATGTAGTCTACCAACAGTCGTCATTCACTGTAAAGCGCGTCGCGATGCCAAGCCTTCATGTGTCGCGACGTGGCCCAATTTTGAAGCCTATAAATAGAGGCTGATTTCATTTGAATTCTTCATACTTTCTTCTGGGAATTTCCTTAGAATACTAAGAAGAGAGTTTCTTGTTTGTTTAATTTCAGTTTTCTTGTATTTAATTTTTATTTTAAGTAATAAATCTTTCTTTGTTTTACTTAAAAGTATAAGTAGGTAACTACTTTCTGCTGGGCTGAAGGTGAAGCTTTTATTATTATAATTTAGATTAATCTCCCCTAGTTGTAATATATAAATTATCTTAAAATCTTACTTAATTGGATACCGCCTTTATGGTCTTTTGAACTTAATTAAATTAATTTTAACCTGACTTAATTGGATATCTTATAATAAGGGAGATTTCTAGATTTGAAGTAATAAAAATGGATCCCCAAACCCCATCATTTTATTTCATTATTGTAATTTTTACCGTTTTAGTTTTCAAAATTGTCTTATAATGTTTTCTCTATTTATGTCTTTAGTAGTCCTAGGTATGTGTTGTAACTAAATACCGTATCTAGGGTTGTGATGAATTCCAATATCATTGGTTTATAAGTTGATTATTTTATGTCTTGTGTGACATATAGGTTTATTTATTGAGTCTAAATCTTAATGCTTCTTATTAACTAGCCACTAATAAGATTGATGTGGTAAACTTAAAATGAACTTGACGAAGGGATTTTAGGTTTCAGCCTTAGACACAAAAGCTCAAGATCTCACATTCACCTTAGAGATTTCCTTCCAGGATAGACATATACATGTCAGACGTGGGTAGCCATAATTGGAACTTGAACTTAATGAATTCATATAACTTGGTTAACATATACATATAGTTAATTGGGTTACTTTGGGTGTTTGCATCTGACCATCGACATAGGCTTTTGCATATTTTCGTGTTCCAGGTTAATAAACTAGTACATTACACAAGCATAAAATAATCAACTCATCTTTAGAAAGATACTGGTAGGATTCACAACCTTGGATATTTTCATATCATTGTTTAAAACTTAAAATCTACCTTTGTTTTGTTTTATTTAATTGTTTTAGATAAAAATCACCATCCAACAAAAAATTAAATCAATTAGATACTCATAGACATTTAGCTTCGTAAATTGATAGCATAGGTATTAAGTCCTCGTGGGATCGATATATTTTATACTACTTGAGCGATACGTGCGCTTGCGTTACGTGTGTGTTTACCACCGATCAATAGCTTAGGGTGTCTACTCTAGCATTTCACATGCCATAACATGTTTTTGGATGCATATATATTCTAGACATGAAATGTGATTTTATGTGATTTAAAATGTTAAATTGGAATATGATATGCATGGAAAACGATTAATTGGATTAATTGGTTTTAAAGTTTAAAATTTGAAATTCTAATAAATTGGGCTTAATAAGTGCATCATAAATTCCATTGGTATATAGGATGGAAACCCGGATATAAATTTCATAGACGAATCCGAATGGAGGGTAATGTGGTTTACACTCGGGATACAAGTCCACGTACCTTTGGATTTTGTAACTCACTTAGATTAATTAAATAGTTTAATTAAAAACTTGACCATTTTAGGATTCCAAAAATTTTAAACTAATTAGTGTTCTAGTATTTTAAGAGTTAAAGTATAATAGGTCGCTAATACTACATCAATTAAATTAGTTTAATTGAGTATATGAATTAGTAGAGACTAATGATATTAGTGATATAAATTTTAAGAGTTAAAATTGGTTAGGTCACTAATAATATACTAGTGTTAGTAAAAAATTATGATTTAGCCACCATAAATTTATTCACACTCTTAAATATAGAATATTGGATATTTTAAAATAGAAACCTTAATTTTAAAATAGTGAGTGGGAGAGGGACATACGACAGTATATCCCGCGATCTCCGTTGTTCGTCCGAATACGTGAGATTCAAAAGGCGTCTCGAGACGGCTTTGCTTTCGTCCCATTACGGATGGTGTCCATTTTGGGTCAATATCAAGTTTGGATTCCGAGAGGATAGGTACTCTAGATGTATCTGGTGAACTGACCTACCATACGGCAGCACCTCACTAGTTAAGTCCAAGGGTTCCGAAATGATGGGTCACACTCACAAAGGAATGATTAAATGTTAATCAAACTTTTTTGATCAAATCAAACTGTGGTTGATTAATATAGGAATAAGAGTTATTCCCGCATATATTAATCGATTGAGATTGTCTCAATCTATCATACAAATACTTAACCTACCCTACATCGGCACTTATTTGTGGGATGATAGATTTCTGTGGCATAGTAATTCTCTTAGGTTTCTAATTCATTACTCATGGTTCATGTATCATGTTTAAATTTATACCAAAATTTATTTGATAGTTTTAATTTGCGATGAATGAATATTAAATTCATGTTTATTTTTATTTTTCAGCCATGGTTTCTCCAATTATTTCCATACTCTCAAATGATAAATTAACAGGAGAAAACTATGTTAAGTGGAAAAGTAACATGAACGCTATCCTGGTTTGTGAAGACCTAAAGTTTGTCTTGACAGAGGAGTGTGGTCGGCGAAATCACACGCGTATAAAATAAGCGCATGTATCGTTCAAGTAGTATAAATGTATCGATCCCACGGGGACTTAATACCTAAGCTATTAATTTATGAAGCCAAATAATTACGAGTATCTAATAGATTGGTTGTTTGATTGGATGGTGATTTTAAATTAAAACAAGTAAATACAACTGTGCGAAATTAAATTAAATGACAATTCAATATTATTAAACTATCAAGGGTTGTGAATCCTTCCAATATCCTTTAAAGATGAAGTGGTTATCTCATGTTTGTATAATATATTGGTTTACTAACCTGGAACACGAAATTATGCAAAAGCCTCTATCGATGGTCAAATGCAAATACCCAGTGTAACCCAATTAATCATATGTCTATGTTAACCAAATTACCTGAATTCATTAAGATTAAGTTCCAATTGTGATTACCCCCGCCCGAAAGGTATATGTCTATCCTGTAAGGAAATGTATTAAAGGGTTATCTATCATCAATGAAGATCGTGGGCTATTAAGTCTAAGGCTGAAACCTAAAATTCCTTAGTCAAGTTTATTTAAGTTTACCACATCAATTTTATTAATGGTCAGTTAACAAGAAGCATTAAACTTAAGACTTAATAAATAAACCTTTATATTAAGCAAGACATGAAATAACCTCTTATAAACCAGTGATATTGGAATTCATCACAACCCCAGATGACTGGTTTAGTTACCACACATATCTAAGGCTAAAAAAAACTTAAATAAAATAAATGACATAAAGTCAATTCTTGGAAATTAAAAGCGTAAATAAAACAATAAAAGAAAATGATGGGGCTATAGGATCCATTTTTATTACTTCTATTTATATATCTCCCTTATTACAATATATTAACTTTGCGTGATAATTACCAACCAACCATATAGGCGATATCCTGATTAAGTCAAATTAATTAATTCCAACCGACCATACAGGCGGTATTTCTGTTTAGTCAGGTTAAAATCAATTTATAATTAAGTCTAACCGACCATAAAGGTTGTATCCCATTAAGTCATGTTATAAATAGTTTATATATTATAATTAAGGGAGATTAATCTAAATATTAATAATAAAAGCTTAACCTTTCATCCCATGAGAGGGGAGTTACCTCCTCGTACTGAAATAAAGAAAATAAAGATTGAAATGTAAAGAATAGAAAGTACTATTGCGAAACGTAAATAAAATGAAATACTGAAAGATGTAAATAAACAAACAAGATACAATTTTCTTAGTATTCTCTAGGAAATCCCCAGAAGAAGGTATGATTTTACAAATGAAATTCGGCCTCAATTTATAAGCAAAATTTGGCCTCACACGTCGCGACGAGTGCATCTTGCGCGTTGCGATGCGCCGTTGATGTTGACACGTTGCATGACTTTTGCGAAGATGGTGACACGTGGCGTAGGCAGAATTATTAGCTGAATTATTGGCTTGGAATCGCGACGCGTAAGGGTGTGCGCGTCGCGATGCTGATGTCAGCATGACGCAAGTTATGACGCATTTCAATGATGTGTGTCGGTAGCATGTGATGGTGACACGTGTCTGGTGCACGTTAGTAGATTTGATGAGATATTGACACGTGGCAGGCGCATGTTAGCAAACTCCTCTGATTGTGACACGTGTCCGACGCACGTTAGCGGTGCATGATAGCAGGCGTCACATTTTAGCACGGCGCATTTCAGTAAAAAATTTACATTTTTGCCTTTTTTGTCCATTTTCTGCTGTTTTGGCCCCGAACTGCCTCCAGAGAGTCATGTTATTTTATTTATCTATAAAATACCAAAAAACACATCAAAATATTCACAAAACTCAAGAAACTATATAAAATATTCAGTCAAAGGAGTGGGAAATAATTATCTATTTACCACTCATCACACCCCCAAACCTAACATTTTGCTAGTCCTCGAGCAAAACAACAAAATAAAATAACATAAACATCTTTAAAATAAACATTAAACTAAGCCACTTTCGTAGGGATCACGGTTGCATTTAGCGTATGCAATAAGCCTTTAATCCCCTAGGTGTCCCTAGTGGACGAGTTATAGTCTCGTGAGGGCTTACAGTGACGATACCCACAAATGTCAAACTAATGCACACAAAAGCAAAAAGATAAGAGAAAAAAGAATAAACAAGTTAGTGATTAATAAGGTGAAACTTCTTATTCAAGTTAATAGTTGTTTTCTTTCTTTCTAATTACCAAATAAGTAAATTCTCCGATTATTTTTACCATTCTTCATATACACAGCCAACAAAATATTAATCAAGTCATTGTGCCCACAATATTCACAATTGTAGTTGAGAAGAGAGTAATATTTTTGTCCTAAAGTTATATCCGAATTCACACCTTTTTTAGCAATGGAATATTTTTTCTGATTTTTTTTTATTTACTTACAATATCTTTCTTCCATGTAGCGAGCTTTAGGCCAGTGACTCCCAAGCCAGTTGGCTTTAGGGCATTAGGTGTTAAGACACCCTTACAGACTTAATTACTCGGATTTCAGATATATATATATATTATAACATCTTCAATCCATGTAGCGAGCTTTAGGCCAGTGACTCCCAAATCAGTTGGTTAAAGGGCACTAGGTGTTAAAAAACCCCTACAGACTTAATTACTCAGATCTCAAACGTGTTTTTTTTTATTCCATCGCTTTTTTAGATGCTTCCTCGAATTAAACTAGAGCACTGAATATCACAATCTTTTCAATTACAACTCATGTCTGTATGTTACCATTCATGTTGATAATACTTGTCAACTGAGCATATGAAGATTCATTTTAGTCAGAATTACCGAGAATTCACAAATTAAACAATTCAAAAGGAAATAAACAAAAATTAACTTGTTACGAAATAGGTTGAGATACATCTCAGGAGTGGAAATTCCTTACACAGCTATCTCATACCAATTTCACCTGATTAATCAAATTAAAAAAAAAAAACACAAATTTTTTTTAATTTTTATGAAAATTGTTAATTTTTTTGAATTTTTTGAACTTTTTGACTAAAAATCAAATAAAAACAACATAATAAAATAAGATACTAATCAATTATTCCCCTCCCCTAAACCTAATTGTGACATTATCCCAAATGTTTTAAAAAGTAGAAGATGAGTTTAGAAGATAGTACCTCGTTAGCTGGCATTCTACATCTAAAAATATCAATTAAAGGTTAAGATCCAGATTTATCCGACGCTTCTTACCACGATCATTATCAGACCAGTTAATCTTGGAAAGGATAGGGTCAATTTGTTGTTCAAAGGCTAAGATTTGGTCAATTAAATCATTAGCAGTTCTGGTAGTAAAGAGGAGATCTTTCACAAGTTTTGATACGAACCCATTTCTACGGGCATCATCAAGAAATACACAAATAAAATCATAAAATCCATCAGCATTAAATAATCCAATCGGTTTCTGGTGTATGTTCAAGTTCTCCCAAGATAACACTGTAAAAATTTCATCTATCGTACCCAAGCCACCTGGCAAAGTAATAAAAGCATCAGCACGGTTAATCATTTATACCACTCGTTCAGACTTACCTGGTACGATAAGTTCCTCTTCGTTTGATGGTCTTATAAGATTCGCCTCTGCCAAAGGTTTTGGGATGATTCCCAAGACTTGACTGCCTCCTTCCTGTACAGCCCTTGAAACGATCCCCATCAGTCCAAGATTGCCACCGCCATATACTAAGTGCATATTCCTTTTAGGTATGACTCGTCCCAATTCTTCTGCTGCCACTATGAATTCTGGTTTAGAACCAACACTAGTACCGCAAAACACACAGATGTTTACAACCCGTCTTCTTGAAGTGGCTTCCATTTTTATATGTTTCTTTCTCAAATCTGATACAGGCCCCAGGATTACAAGGTGGTCGGTCGGTATCAAACAATGCCCACAAATGAGCCAAATATAAAGTTTTTTCTCGAAATATCCCGCAGAAGAACTGTAAGGAGGACAGTATGTCCCCAAATATGAATAAAACTTTTTTCATCCGCTTTCTTAAAACAAAGTTGAAAGCCATATACAAAAACGGGGGACATACTCGACGCCCACTACAAAAGACAGTTGGCACCAAGGCCGATTCAACCATCGGCTCGAGGCTGGATTTTGCTCCGCCGAGGACATTTAGTTTTTCAGCTCGGGGTCGGGGGACGTCCCACCGAGTCAGCCCTTCGGACTGGGGACGTAACATTCCCCCAGGTCCAAGTGCCTTTTTTAGCTCGGGCTCGGGGGACGTCCCACCGAGTCAGCCCTTCGGACTAGGGACGTAACATTACCTCAAGTCCAAGTGCCTTTTTCAGCTCGGGGTCGGGGTACGTCCCACCGAGTCAGCCCTTCGGACTGGGGACGTAACATTCCCCCAGAATCAAGTATCTCTCTTGGCTCGGGGTCCTCAGGGACATACTCGATGCATAGGATCTGTGAGAAGCATAGCACGGGGAGGGATGATACCCCCGTGGCGATTGCTTACTCCAGTGTTACCGAACATAAGGAGGAATATGCCCTTAATGTGTCGAACAATCTTTGATCCTCACTTACCCGATGTAATGGATCCGTGGGAAAGCATAGCACGGGGAGTGATGATGCCCCCGTGACGATTGCTAGCTCCAGTGATATCGGACCTAAGGAGGGATGTGCCCTTAGTGTCCCGAACACTCTTTGATCCATTCATCATTTGGATCCAAGAGAGGCGCAGCATGGGGATGCATTGTGCCCCCGTAGCGTGTGCCTGCTCCAGCGCGGTAAGGAGGAGCCCTCGTGCAATACACAGGCTCCACAGTGACCTGGCGTATAGAGGATGTGCCCTTACCATTTAAACGCTCAACTGATCCAAATCCTGGTTCGCCGGGACAATGAATTGAAAGATTCAGAATTGTGTTTTGGAGGCCTCGGACAGGACGCTGTTTTGAGGCATCCGTGCTGTTGTTTACAATTGTGAAAAGTTTTGCTTTGGGACAAGTGCTAAGTCACCCCCACCTTTTAATTTTATTTTCCAGAGATGGATTCGTTCCGCCGATGCCACTTGATTAATCGGCTCGGGGCTGGATTCATTCCGCCGAGGCCGCTTGGTTAATCGACTCAAAGCTGGATTCGTTCCGCTGAGGTCAGATATTTTCTTTCCGGCTCGGGTCTGCTCTTGTACCGCAGAGATCGATGTTTATTTCAGCTCGGGGTCGGGTTGCGTCCCACCGAGTCGGCTCCTTCAGACTGGGGACGTAACATTCCCCCAGGTCCAAATGCCTTTCTCAGCTCGGGGTCGGGGTACGTCCCACCGAGTCAGCCTTTCGGACTGGGGACGTAACATTCCCCCAGGTCCAAGTGCCTCTCTTCATTCGGGGTCGGGTTACGTCCCACCGAATCAGCCCTTCGGACTGGGGACGTAACATCCCCCAGGTCCAAGTGCCTTTCTCAGCTCGGGGTCGGGGGGTACGTCCCACCGAGTCAACCCTTTGGACTGGGGACGTAACATTCCCCCAAGTCCAAGTGCCTTTCTCAGCTCGGGGTCGGGGTACGTCCCACCGAGTCAGCCCTTTGGACTGGGGACGTAACATTCCCACAGGTCCAAGTGCCTTTCTCAGCTCGGGGTGGGGGTACGTCCCACCGAGTCAGCCCTTCGGACTGGGGACGTAACATTCCCCCAGGTCCAAGTGCCTCTCTTCATTCGGGGTCGGGTAACGTCCCACCGAATCAGCCCTTCGGACTGGGGACATAACATTCCCCCAGGTCTAGTGTCTTTCTCAGCTCGGGGTCGAGGTACGTCCCACCGAGTCAGCCCTTCGGACTGGGGACGTAACATTCCCCCAAGGGTTGACTCGGTGGGACGTACCCCGACCCCGAGCTGAGAAAGGCACTTGGACCTGGGGGAATGTTACATCCCCAGTACGAAGGACTGACTCGGTGGAACGCAACCCGAACCCGAATGAAGAGAGGCACTTGGACTTGGGGGATGTTACGTCCCCAGTCCAAAGGGTTGACTCGGTGGGACGTACCCCGACCCCGAGCTGAGAAAGACACTTGGACCTGGGGGATGTTACCTCCCCAGTCCGAAGGGCTGATTCGGTGGGACGTAACCCGACCCCGAATGAAGAGAGGCACTTGGACCTGGGGGAATGTTACGTCCCAAGTCCGAAGGGCTGACTCGGTGGGACGTACCTCGACCCCGAGCTGAGAAAGGCACTTGGACCTGGGGGAATGTTACGTCCTCAGTCTGAAGGAGCCGACTCGGTGGGACGCAACCCGACCCTTAAGAAAGCTACTCCTCTATTTTTTCAAGAAATACTAGATTCCATATATACGTAAAATATCCACAGCCACATACCAGACCTCGCCCCTAGAGTATGCAATTATTGATCGGGATTGGTACACCGATCACATCTTTGTAAATCAAATGACATAACCTGCGATGCAAGAGTTCATAATATACTTAGAATTTAGATCAATCCATATATGATCATCTATTAGAATGATATAAATTTCTCTGTTTAACGGATATTAAAAAAATTCATTTCTGCCTAGATTATTTCCTATATAATCTCATCATATAAATTGTCTATATTCCTATGTCACTACAGTAACGATCTAAGATCAAAGCCGTCATACAATAATGGAATGGACCGCAGCTGTAGATAAACCACAAACAAAATGTTTGTCTTTGTTTGCTCTATACAGATAATTTTATATTACCAATTTCAGACTTAAATCCTTTTATATATGACACTCATACACAAAGTCCTAAAGTACATTGGTAATCATGGGCATACATGACAATTTATAATATTCGAATTTTAAAGAAAATAAATTGTAAATGAAATTATATCGTTGATTTGTTAAAATCATTTCATTTACATATTACATGATACTTTAGGACATATATCCCAATAATATTGTCATCCCTTTCTCGCTCATGTGATCGAGCTTCTTATGCAATAGCTCGACTGCATCATCACTGTAAATTACATTTATGATGCTTTTTGAAAGTTTGACATGCATCAAATACATTGTTAAATGTTTCTTGCCTCGTGCCCTGGTCATTGAAACTTTTATGAGCTTCCACATGCCATCACTAAAGTTATTACAATATCATTTATCATCTAGTTTTTCTACCGAGATTACGTTTAATCGAATATCTGAAATATGCTTGACATTCTTTAACAATAGCCTCGTACCATTGTTAGTCTTCAGGAAAATGTGTCATATACGACAACTTTGGATAGGCAATCCCCCATTCTCTCAACACCAAAATCATCGGGTATGTAAGATGAGAAGAAATTTCTACAAGATATGGCGTGAATAGATGTGTAAGATTTACAATATCTTCTTCATACATGATGAGAAAACCTCTTGAGATAGTGGTGGCAACTTTTTCTTTGTCATAGTAATTGTTTTTTTTTTGGTGGTTCTTATTTAAATGTTTTGATTACTATTTGTTGCAGTTTCTTTTAATATAACCTTTCTTGCTATTATAATAGTATTGTTCTTCCCTCATTCTGCACCTGCCTCGGCTATTGCCTCTCGTGCTTGGGTCTCATCTTTTACTCATCCCATTTTATTCATTCTTTTTGATTACTAAAGCTTCTGAGTATGAGGATGTCCCTTACGCTCTTACCCATTTTTCTTCTTCAAAGATATGGTCTTCACCAGTTCTAAAGTCATGTGAAAAATGCTTTCAATCTTCAAAACTTGTATGAGCTTCCACATGCCATCACTAAAGTTATTACAATATTAATCAACTCATTTTTTCCCACAATAGTCACAACTGCTGTTGATAAGAGAGTAATATTTTTGTCCTAAAGTTTTATCAGAATTCTCATCTTTTTGTAGCAATGGAATAATTTTTCTGATTTTTCTGATTTTTTCTTTGATTTTTAATTATTTTTTATTTATATACAATATCTTCCGTCTATGTAGCGAGTGTTGGGTCGGTGGCTCCAAACCAGTTGGCTTTAGGGTACCAGGTGTTAAGACACCCCTACGGACTTAATTACTCAGACTTTAGATATATATATTTTTGCAACATCCTTGATCCATATAGCGAGCTTTGGGCCAATGACTCCCAAACCAGTTGGCTTTAGGGCACTAGGTGTTAAAACACCCTTACAGACTTAATAACTCAGAGCTCAGACATTTTTTTTTACTCCAGCACTTTTTGAGATGCTTCCTCCAATTAAACTAGAGCACTGAATATTACAAACTTTTCAATTATAGCTCATGTCCGTATGTTACCATTCATGTTGATAATACTTGCCAAATGAGCATAAGAAGATCCATTTTAGTCAGTATTATGGAGAATTCACAAATTAAATAATTCAAAAGGAAATAAACAAAAATTAACTTGTTCCGAAAATAGGTTTGAAATACATCTCAGGAATGGGATCTCCTTACACAGCTATCTCTCACTAATTTCACCTTTTTAGTCAAAATAAAAACACAAAAACGCAAAATATTTTTGTAATTTTTTCAATTTTTCAATTTTTTTTGTATTTTTCGAAAAGTTTTGGACTAAAAATAAAAACAACACACAACTAAAATAAGATACTGATTAACTAATTCCCTCCCCCAAACCTAAATGAGACATTGTCCCCAATGTCTTAAACAGTAGAATAAGAGTTTAGAAGATAGTATTTGGTTAACTGAAATTCTACACGAAAAGTTAAAGGTTAAGATCCAGATTAATCCGACGCCTCTTACCACGATCGTCCTCAGACCAATTTATCTTTGAAATGATATGGTCAATTTGTGGTTCATAGGCTAAGATTTGGTCAATTAGATCCGGAGCAGTTCTGGCAGTAAAGAGGAGTTCTTTCATAGGTTTTGTCACGAACCCATTTCTTCGGGCATCTTCAAGAAATACACAAAGAAAATCATAAAATCCTTCAACGTTGTACAGTCCAAGCGGTTTCTGGTGTATGTTCAAGTTTGCACAAGATAACATTGTAAAAATTTCCTCCAATGTACCCAAGGCACCTGACAAAACAATAAAAGCATCATCACGGTTAATCATTTCTACCAATCGTTCAGACATACCTGGCACAATTAGTTCCTCTCCATTTGATAGTCCAATAAGATTTGCTTCTGCCAAGGGTTTTGGGATGATTCCAAAAACGTTACTGCCTCCTTCCTGTACGACATTTGAAACGATCCCCATTAGTCCAAGATTGCCACCGCCATATACTAAGTGCATATTCCTTGCAGCTAAGACTCGACCCAATTCATGGGCTGCTTCTACGTATTGTTGCTTAACACCAACACTAGTACCGCAAAATACACATATGTTTTCAACTCGTCTTCTTGAAGTGGCTTCCATGTTTTACTCTGGATGTCTTCAAAAGTGCAATGATGAGTTGAATTTATAACACCTGAAAAGAGTGAGTAAAATAATAGCACTAGTACTTGCTATTGGACAGTTATGACCCATAGCGTCACAATTTGTACAGATCATGGTGTTGTTGTACAAATTAACTATGTGACAAAGGTAATTACTCTCTCATCATTTGTAATTAGATTACTAAGATGTATAAATGATAGGAGGTCCATATGATTAGTTCCTGGATTGAGATGATATGAGACAGTATCAATCCACGAAAGTTTAATCATTAAATATCCCTAGTCAGAGTATTATCAAGATTGGACATCGATAATGCGAAAAACTAGTATTACACTTGTGCGCGTTGTGAGGGCATAACAACATAGTTCTCATATATTTTTGGGTATAGGATACTCATGCAAGTGTAGTAGGAGGTTGTGTTTTACCGATGGTATGGAAAACAGCTTCGCTCTAGATAGACCCCTCAGAATTCCATTGGTAGTATGACTATGTGTGTATTGAAGTCCGAATCAGGGTAGGTGTATTTGGTATTAACCTGAGACTTGCACCACTAATACTTGCGACAATCAATGTACTTTGGTTTGGTCGTCCAGGGCTTTAACAGGTTCTGTGTACGCCTCCTCTAGGTATATTGAGAATCGTAGTGTATTGGGTGTGATGTCGAGATGGAAGTATCACTCCAGTCATAGTGGAGATGATGATCACGTAGGATACAGAACTCGTTCTCTTATATGTTGCAGCTATCGGGATATTATGACTAGGTCATGTTTATCCGATTATAGAGACTAGTTACCAAAGATCAGATATGTGCTTCGTACGGGGCATACACATTTCCAGCCCCAGACCTTGCACGTGACATCCGATCATGGATCGAAATACGCAATATTATGTTTACTACGCCTGATATAGATCACATATTCCTGTATGGATATTTCTGGAGAATTGGGTAGGCATGGCGCTTTGCTAGAAGCCAACCTTGTCTTGTAAATCGGTAAAAATGTAATACTAGGTTTTTACGTGTTCGGATAGTCCGATGACCGGATTTACTGCCAACATATCTGGGGATCTCATGGCTCGCTTCCCGAAAATTCACTGATGACGTATGACTCACACTTTATTAATCTGGGATTAATTAGATGAGAGAGAAAATTAATATGGGATTAATTACGGAGATATTTTATCTAGGATAAAATATTATTTAAAGAGAGAGAACGATTAATTTGGAATTAATCGATAAAATAATATATTCGATATATTATACGAAATTGGATTTTGACGCGGAATTGAAATTAGATTTTAATTCGGGCGAACGAGTTAATTTAGAATTAATTCGTTAGCGATGTGAATAGTGATTTTGCTAGGCATAATTATTTAATTGCGTCGCAACGAAAAATTCGTTAATTTAGAATTAGCGAACCCGAGCCCGGGAGTGTTTGCCAGCGCACTCGCATTTCGAATTCAAGTGCGGCCCGCAATTCACATCAAGCGTCAAATCATTAGTCACATCAAGCGTCAAATCACATGTCACTTTGAGTGATGTGACAATTTGTCACTTGATTGATTGATGGAAGTGGTTGAGGCTTTATTGCCTTTGACTTTTTGAAATTGAAAAGTGGTATATGTTTAATTGTTTTTCGGAAAATCAATTAACAAAATATATAACACAATTTCTTTTCTCTCTCTTTTATGATTCACGGTTTAGGAAACCCCTTCTTCCCTCTCTCCCTCTCACAGCTTTAAGGCCAAAATTCTTCTTCCTCCATTTTCTTGGTAAGGCCGAAAATAACAAGGTTGAAGATGGTGATTTTTATGGCAAAAATCATCAAGACCTTGCACTCAAAATAGGACATACAAAGGTGATTGGGAACCGCACTTGTGAGCTTGGAATCACCATTTGAGAAGCTTGGAGCTTGGAGCATCAATGGAGTCCATGGCCAAAAATTTTGGAGGAGCAAAGCAGTCCACTGCCGTGAGCCACCTTGGAGGATAGCTTGAACTTTTGTTGTTCCTCGAATCGCTCAACCGCTCAATGTAAGTATTCCGCAACTTCCTTGTTGTATTCACATGTATGTTTCTTGCTTAAATCGATCCCGATTAGACCATAGAAATCCAAAATTGTATCAGAGCGAGATTGAGCATGAAACTTGAACTTAAGGTTAAAATTGGGTAAATTGTTTTTGAGCATGATTTAATAAAATTACTTGATTGAGTATGCTTAAATAATGTTTAATTGAAGTTGGATTGGATCAATTTCATGAAAAGTTTATTGGATCAATTTTTGCCCAATAATTTGGCTTGGCCGAGACTTATAGAACTCTAAATGGTCATGGTGATTTTTGATTTTAATCATTGGATGAGTTGGAATCATGTTGGGAATGTTGATTTAGGATTTAATTGGATTGAATTCGGAATCGATTTGAAAAACCCTAAATTGCCAAGACTTTAAAGCATGGGAAATGAGTTGATTTTGATTAAAATGTGTTGGACATGTTTTGATGTTAATAAGCATAATTAATTGTACAAATTTGTGATTTGGAAATGTTAATTTGGGTAATTAATTATGGCTTTACACTTTGAGTAATTAAATTATGAAATTGGAATTTTTGTAATTTAATTAATTGGGCCTATTTTGGAAATTGGGCTTTTAAAGTTGTAATTGGGCTTAATGGGCTTGGTTATACCAAGTTGGGTTTAGGCTAAATTGGTTGGATCCAATTGGGCCCAAAACCATATCCATAAAGTCCAATTATGACTTACATGAACCTTTAGTTTAATTGGGCCTAAATTGGTTTCTTGGCAAATAAGGGTGATTCCTTAAATGGGCTTTGGTATTTGGCTTTGACCCATATTGACCAAAAGTCCATGCCTTAGAAATTAATTAAAAGCTCATTGGACTTTAAATTAAATTGACATTGGATGTTAATCGGGCTTTGAGACCCGTAACGATTAGATTTGGAATCTAAGTCGTAAAGGTTCGTTAATAAAGTGTAATATTTAATTTGGAATTAAATAGTGAATTAGTATTAAATACATATTAAATTGGATTTAATGTTGTAGTTTAATTTAATTCAAGAATTCGTACTTTGAGTACTTATTCGCAAAACGAGTTTGACTCGCGCAAAATCAAATCGTTATTTGAACATTGGATGGTCATTAATTTTCAGATTAATTAATTGGATTAGATTGATTGATAACATGCTTGTGTGAATACATGGTTGCGATGCATGAATAATGTATATCGGATGGACATTAGATGGGTGGGGCAATTTTGGAAATTGTTGTAACAAATTTAGAATTTATTAAATTGGACCTGCGTGTCCAGCCTATTACCTCATTTCTCATTGTATTTCTCTTCTCACCTATTCCCCTCAATGTAAATGAGGTTTCTTTAAAAGTGTTATGTAATCGGGTAGAAGTAATACTTGTGCTAGCGGGAGAGAGGAAATGGAGAGATTTGTTCTAGGAACAATGTGTTAAAGTATCCATCCGCATATCATTATTATATTTATTTATATGCGCCTTATTATGTGTTTAGAATGCATGCTTAAGGGTGTATGATGATAAGACCTTAACAAAGATAATTAATTGGTTGCCAATTGCACGCGAAAAAACCCTGAACGTAATATTAAGCGTTTTTCATTCCATTGAGTGATTCTTACTCAAGATCCAAGACTGGCATTGATTTGTTAGCCAAAGTCAAGACCTTTGTCCGTCGATGATGTGTTTGAATCATGAAGGCTTTATTCCATATTGGTGTCTTGTCCAAGTTGTGATTTGTTGGCCAAAGTCAAGATCACTTCTTGTCCATCGTCATTGATTACGAAGCTTTCCCAGGTCAATGAGTTCCGCTTAACTGGGATCACTAAGTTTGTTGTGCCAAAGCCAAGACTTAGTTGATTCAGAGGAAAAAGGTTAGGCAATATATTGGATATATTGGCATATATAAGATATATGTTTCAGACTTGGATGTCCACCTACTAGATTTAGGAATTGGATGAGATCCAATTGTTCTTAGAGATCTACCTAGTTAATTATCATACAATTTGTTGGCCAAAGTCAAGATTGTGTGATATTTAACGGGATCCTAGCCCACTAGGAAACAAGGTTTCCCGAGTACTCAACAGAGGGTTAGATGCTCGTCAAACAGTAGTTCGGAAAATAGAAAGCATGATTGCTGCTTTCTTATGGAAATGATCTATTACTCTGCTTCTGCTAAAGTGGCTTGGACTTCTTTATGCTATCCGAAAACTGAGGGTGGTTTGGGGATAAAATGAATCAAAGACTGGAATAATGCTGCGGTTCTTAAACATGTCTGGCGGCTACTAATTGACCATGACTCTATTTGGTCTCGTTGGGTCTATTATCATATCCTTAAGGGCCGTTCCTTTTGGCATTTGACCCCCACCTCTGGCTCATCATGGATTTGGCAGAAAATCTTACACAGTCGAGATTGGTGCAGAGGGATGTTTCAGGTTCGAAGTGGAGATGGTTTGTCTGTTTTTCTATGGAGAGATTACTGGCTTCCGATAGGACCTATCTGTAATACTTTCAGCTTCAGGACTCTAAGTGGTACGGGGCTACCTCCGAACTCAAAAGTAGCAGACATAATCCGAAATGGGCTTTGGCACTTTCCGGTCAGTCCACCAGCTTTGCAGGAGATTTGGGACTCGATCACTTTCCATCCGGATCCTGAGCAGCCTGACAGCTACGTTTGGATGGGAAATACCACGGGTCAGTTTTCAATTGATAATGCCTGGGATTTCTTGAGATGCAAGAGGAGTCCGAGCTCCATTCATCACTTACTCTGGTTTCCAGGCCACATTCCCCGTCATTCTTTTATTCTATGGTTAGCTTCCTTGAGAAGACTTCGTACCATGGACAGATTGTTTCGGTTTGGGGTTGTGCAAAATGCCACTTGTGCTCTCTACTCTCTGTGTGTAGAAACTCATGATCATCTTTTCTTTGAGTGTGACTTTGCTAAAACTATTTGGCATGCAGTTTCCCCTAAAACGTTAATTAACTGGCCTTCTTTGAGCTGGTTGAACTTTATTCGTTGGGCGACGGTCAAATTGAAAAAGAAGGGGATCCTTTTGGAGTGGTTGCTAGAATAACTTTGGCAGCATTAGTTTACTATGTCTGGTACGAACGAAATAGAAGAGTTTTTGATAGATGTTCAACGTCAGTTGAGAAGGTCGTGGATGAGATTTTGGGTGCTATTAGATGCAGGTTGTGTTTTTTGAGTAATGGCATCATTTTTCCAGAAGCAATTAGGCAAATATGGAACTTGAGTTGACTGGATTTAGCTGTTCTAAGCTTAGCTTCTCTCCGGGGTTTGCAGCTTGCTGCTTCCTTTACAAATAATCGATGTGGGACATTGGTTTGTTTGGTTTCTCTCAGCCATATTATTCTCTCGGCCAGGTCATTTTTCTCTCGGCCTGATCTTCGTCTCGGCCTTGTGTGCTTCTTTGTGGGCTAGCTCACGTGGGCCTATCATGGGAGTTCACAAGCTCGTGCGCTGGTTGCATTCGTGGATTTACATGGATTGAGTCTTCTTCATATGTTCGGTTCTTTCCCGGTTGGATTTGGTTTATGTGGGCAGGCTCTTGTTGTGGACCTGCGCTTGGGCTTTTGGGCCATCTTATAGTTGCGCTCTTGGGCAGTTTTGGGCTGAACTGGTGGCATTTGTTTGGCATGGTCTTGGGTTTTGCTTGGTGTTTGTTTCCTTATGGGCTGACAGGGCCTTTTATTTTGATTCTTTGATTGATTCCTTTTGCTCTTTCTTGAGCTCTTGTACCATTCCTGGGGTATGCCCCTTGTACTTTTGTACATCATTCTTTTGGATATAAAATTGTAATTTTCCAACAAAAAAAAAGGTTAGAGGTTCGCTGAAAAATAGTGGGAGGCAAGTATTAAATTTGTAATATTCGTTTAATTACTTGCCATATGCGCTCATAACAAATTTTTCGTCGTTAAATTAATATATTAGTTGGACTAATAATTAATTGTTGTTTTAATTAAACAGTTGGACTATATTCAAACTATTTCATTTATAGTTGATTATATAATTCGATTATAATAATCAATATATTTGAATTAACCAATTAAATTATAGTTTATTATATAGTTGGACTATAGTAATCATTATAATGAATAGTACCTAAAAGTCGTTGATTAAATAGTTGGATTATTAGAATCAAGATAAATTGAAAGATTAGTGTTTAAAACATAATCCTGGGTGAAAATATTTTAAACGACTTTAATTTTCAAATTGGGAATAAAATTTCAGGATGGTCCTGGAAACTAATAAGTTAATTTTTATTTGATAAAATAACATCTTATGCCTAAGCCTGGAGTTAAGCAAACAATAGAGTGTGATCTTTGGAAGATTCATGTGATGATAACTTTAGTGCTTAATCCATTTTGCTTGCCGCATAGACTCCTTAATTTCTTAGTCAGAACTAAGGATTAGATCCTTATAGTATGATAATAAAATTGAAGGATCTTCATAGATCTATCCTTAGATATTAGAAGAACCAATTGCAATAGTAAACTCTTGGAGAGTTAATGGCTATACTCAATGAGTCAAAGCCAAAGTTTGCAATAGGCAAGAAGCGCAAGGCGCATCTTACTTCGATATTCCGGAAGGCCAAGGCTTGGCCAAAGGCTTCTGGGTGTGGAAAAGGGGCAAAGGCAAAATCATTATAATCTTCTGGGAAAATAAAGGACATATCCCAAAATGTCTGCCTAAACTGTGGCAAACTGGGACACGGAAGCGTGACTGCCGTATGGACAAGGCAGACATGAAGGAATTGAAGAACGGGCAAGGCTCTGACTTCAAATATGTTTGTCATAAAATATGTTCACTACTAGTATTAAAATTGGATTTTAGATACTGGAAGTGGTACATAAATATATATTGATGTGCAGAATCTGCTGAGAGCAGGATACTGACTTCAGTTGAGATTAATCTACGAATTGAAAACGGGACAAAAGTCGCTCTTTTAACCGTAGATACCTAAGTTTAGGAACTACCCTTCGGGTGTGTACTTAAATTAGGAAACTGTTAAAATGTAACTAATTTGACTAGATACATTATCTCTATATCATGGTTTAACCCATTGCGGGTATACCTTTATATTCTAGAACACTAAAGTGTTTTATTTTATAAAGATGATATTGAGATAAACACATTAGATGTGAATAACAGAATTTATATTTTGAATATAAATAAATCTCAAACGTATAACTGTAGGAAACGATTTCCCTCGCGCAGCGGAAGCGATTAGGCTCACGGATCGAACTTGAAAAATTTTTCTGCTCTTCTCTTTGCTTGGCCGAACCACACCAGTGTTTTCACTGATGTTTTGGACAAAATTTCAGCCCCGGAATATCCCCGAAACAGTCCCCGAACAGCCCTCTAAACTGCAGTGAATTAGCGGACTGTTTTGGACCCGTTACACGCGCGAACTGCACTTGAATTTCAGGTCTGATTTACGTGAACTGCAGTGAGTTTTCAGATCTGATTTTTCTCCAAAAAACAATCCTAACACAGCCCTAAAATTCCCTAAAAGTGTTTCCCAAAACCCGAATGAAAACCAAACAAAATCGAGCTCCCTGTGATGCAATATGCGTGCGCACAACAGTGGGAATTTGGTCTCACTACCGTGAACTTCTAGTGAGGGTAGATGAGTCTTTTTGATGTCACGAGGTCTTCTGAACTATGTCTCGAAACTAACGGAGGGTAGTGTGGGCTACACTCACAAATAATCTCTAAACGGTTTAGAGAAAGATCACACACACCGAAAAGAATTCTCAACTTTTGAGAGCTTGTTGAAGGTGATGGAGGCTAGGGTTTCTAATCACTTAGCTCTGAAAAATTAAATCATAATTTTTCTTATATACTTATGGTTAATTTGTTTCATAAAACAAATCAACCACTAGTCTCCCAAAGTCTCCAAAATTCGGCCATGATAGGGATTTAGGAATTCTTGTTTTATTTATCTTCCAAAATAAACAAATCCTACTCCCTATAGGACTCAAAATTTCGGCCAAGGGGATATAATTTGGATTTGATTTTGTTTCCAAAACAAACAAATCCTATCCCTAATATAAGTCTAAGAATTTCGGCCAGGGGTATTTGGGTTTGACTTTGTTTCTCAAACAAACAAATCCTATTCCTTATCCAATAAAGAATCCTACCTTGGTTATAATTTTAGCCTTATTAAATTATATCATATATAATTTAATATTCTAATTAAATAATTATCATGTATAATTATTAATACTTTATATTAACTTTTAATATAAAGTCTAATGTGTGATATAATTAATATTATTAATCACATTAATAATATTTATTCCTTTTGTGAGTATATAATTGGACCATCCAATTATATTAGCTCCGCTTAGTAAATCGAGCTAGCACGGGGACCAAGTGGACCTATAGTTCTGAGCTCCAATAATCTCGAAATATTAATTAAGCTCTTAATTAAATATTCCGAATTATTAACTCCGGGTTATTCCACTAAAAACCCGAAGTTGCACTCTCGTCGCCGTAGATGAAATATAAGGCCGAACAAAGTCAGTGTCCACCGATATACGAATTAATCCTTCACGAATATCTCATAATTAGAGCCGGGTCATAATGTCCGTTATACCCCTCTAATTATTTTATCTTAAGTACTATTGATTCTCTAATGAACGATTCATTCATAACTGTTATGAATATTAATCTTTCTATTCGTAATAGAAAGACTTGAGCGCTCTAATCGTTTAAGTACCGAATCAACCCTTAAGAGAGATATTCATCTACTTCTCTCAAGAATGAGTGAATTCCATGTCTATGTAAAACCTTCCCAGCTACATAACAGACTATGCCCCAAAAGTACGTAGTTATTGGTTGGGATTGCTACACCAACCTCACCTTTGTAAATCAAAGGACATATCCCGCCATGCAGGAGTTCGTAGTACACTCAGGATTAAGATCAACCCATATATGACCATCAAGTAGATCGAAATGACTTTCTTTGTTTAACGGATATTATAAGAATGTCATTTCTATCTAGGCCCAGTCCTATATGATCACATCATATAAGGTGCCTCCATTCTCATGTCTCTACATGGACGATCCGGATTAAGATCGCCATCCAAATATAGAATGGACCGCAGCTATAGATAAACCACAAACAAAGTACCCGGTTTGTTTTCTCTCTATGGACTATTTAAGATTACTAACTTCAGTCTTAAATCCTCTGGTGCATGACGTTCATACACCAAGTCTGAAGGTACATAAGTAATCTACGGTATTTATGAAGATATATAATATGCGATATTGAACAAACAATTAGATAAATGAATAATGCATCCTTTTATTTCTAAACACATGAAGCCGTTTACATCACATGTAGCTCTAGGGCATACATCCCAACAATCTCCCACTTGCACTAGAGCAAATGGGACATGTCTCGCAAACTTAGACCATCTAGGTGACCATCAAACACTTTAGCCAGCAAGGTCTTTGTAAATGGATCAGCAAGGTTCTCTGCGGATGCAATCTTTATGACGGTAAAGTCGCCTCTCTGCACTATCTCCCTGATGAGATGATATTTCCTCTCTATATGCTTTCCCCTCTTATGGCTTCTTGGTTCTTTGGAGTTTGACACTGCTCCACTATTATCGCAATAGAGGGTGAGTGGTTTATCCATATCTGGAACAACTTCCAGATCTCCCAAGAATTTACGGAGCCAGACTGCTTCTTTAGCTGCTTCACAAGCCGCTACATATTCAGCCTCCATGGTGGAGTCGGCAATGCAAGATTGCTTTATACTTCGCCAAACAATAGCCCCACCACCTAGGGTGAACACTGATCCAGATGTTGATTTCCTGGAATCGACATCTGTCTGAAAATCAGAATCTATATATTCTCTTAGGATCATATCCTCTCCAGAATATACTAGCATATAATCTCTCATTCTCTTAGATATTTGAGAATGTGTTTCACAGCACACCACCAGTGATCCAATCCCGGATTTGACTGAAACCTACTGACTACTCCCACTGCAAAACAAATGTATGGTCTCGTGCATAACATGTCATACAGGAGACTACCAACTGCTGAGGCGTATGAGATATGTCTCATTTCCTCAACGACTTGAGGTGTCTTAGGAGACTATTCCTTCGACAAATGAATTCCATGCCGATAAGGCAGATTACCTTTCTTGGAATTCTTCATCTCGAATCGCACAAGAATCTTGTCGATGTAGGATGCCTGAGACATAGCTAACAGTCGTTTCTTGCGATCTCGAAGTATCTGGATCCCAAGAACATAACTTGCATTTCCCTAATATTTCATTTGGAATTGCTCAGCTAGCCAGGTTTTTACGTCTGATAATATTCTTACATCATTCCCAATAAGTAAGATGTCATCAACGTATAAGACAAGAAAAACCACCTTCCCGTCAATGACGCGCTTGTATACACAAGGCTCATCAACATTTTGCTCAAAATTATAAGACTTGATCGTTGTATCAAATCTTATATTCCAAGATCGAGATGCCTACTTGAGTCCATAAATGGACCTTTGCAGTTTGCAAACTTTTTTCTCTTGACCTTGGGCGGTGAACCCTTCTGGTTGTATCATATTGATACTTTCGTCAAGATTGCCATTCAAGAATGCAGTCTTGACGTCCATTTGCCAGATTTCATAGTCATAATATGCGGCTATGGATAGAAGAGTGCAGATGGATTTTAGCATAGCTACTGGCGAGAAAGTTTCCTCATAGTCAACTCTCTCTTTCTGGGTATAACCCTTGGCCACTAGTCTAGCTTTGAAGGTCTGTACCTTCCCATCTGATCCCCTCTTACTCTTGTAGATCCACTTGCAACCTATGGGCTTCACTCCATCAGGTTGGTCTACAAGTTCCCAGACAGTGTTGGAGTACATCGACTCCATCTCCAGGTTCATGGCTTTGAGCCATTCTTCTTTGTCAGGATCATCCATTGCACTACTGTAGGTCAATGGATCATCTACACCATCGCTGGAGGCGACAACTTGTGCCTCTCTAACCCCTAAGTAGTGATCAGGTTGTCGTGCAACCCTCCCACTACGTCTGGGTGGTAGATCATTCTTACTTGGAAGTATCTGACTATCAGATGTCGAAGGTGCTATATATTTGTCAACTTTTGTTGACGTTGGCGCGCTGGTCGAACCAGTAAGTAACTCCTCGAGTAACATTTTACTACGAGGTTTGAACTCCCTCATGTAGTCCTCCTCTAGAAACGTAGCATTTATCGATACAAATACTTTATTACCATCAGGAGTGTAGAAGAATCCTCCCCTAGTTTCCTTCGGGTAGCCTACAAATAGGCACACCTGAGAATGTGGTTCCAGCTTTGTAGTCTTATTCTTCAGCACATGTGCTGGACACCCCCATATGCGGAAATGTCGTAAACTAGCATTATGACCATTCCACAACTCTAAGGGAGTCTTAGGAACAGACTTAGATGGAACTACATTAAGGATATACATTGCGGTTTGCAGTGCATATCCCTAGAATGAACTAGGTAGTGAGCTATAACTAAACAAAGATCTCATCATGTCTAGTAGGGTTCGATTTCTCATTTCCGCAACACCATTTTGTTGTGGTGTTCCAGGTGCTGTGAGCTGGGATACCATCCCGTGCTCAACTAAGAATTCCTCGAAGTCTCTGTCGAGGTATTCTCCACCACGATCCGCTCATAGAGTTTTGATTGTCTTACCTAATTGGTTCTCACCTCAGCACGATACTTTTTGAACTTTTCAAAGGTATCTGATTTGTGATGCATTAGGTAGACATACCCATATCTTGAATAGTCGTCAATGAATGTGACGAAGTATTCATAACCACCTCGGGCTTTTACATTCATCGGTCCGCAAACGTCCGAATGTATTAGCTCTAGTGGTTGATTGGTTCTTATACCTTTTCCAGAAAAGGTCTCTTGGTCATTTTTCCTTCTAGACAGGATCACAAACTGGTAAAGTCCCGAGCTTTAACTGGTTTAAGGCTCCGTCCTTTATCAATCTATTTATTCGGTCAAGGTTGATGTGACCAAGTCTAAGATGCCATAGATATGTGTCATCGTGAGAAATCTTTTGCCGTTTTGTTTTTGGTTTTTCAACCTTAAACATTTCAGTGTTGAGCAATGACTTATGCGTTAACGGTCTTAACACATACAAGTTATTTTCTGAGTTTCCTGTGCATATAGTCAATCCATTTCTACCAATAATAACCAAATTGCTATTAAAAGAAATAGAATAACCATCATCCATAAGTCTAGAAACAGAAATCAGATTCCTGCGGAAACCAGGAATGAATAACACATCGTTCAAATTTAAATAACTATTATTAATAAAACTTAAACTAGAAACTCCCACTGCTCTTGCTGAAACGACATCCCCTGTCCTGACTCTCATGGTGTAGTCACCTTCAGCAAGGTCCCTCCATGAATCAAGTAGCTGTAAAGAAGAACAAACTTGGTTAGTGGCCCCGGAATCAATAATCCAAACGGATTTTTCATCCTCCACCAATAGAGATTCAGTAACGAGTAAATCATATTTACCTGTTTCCTTTTTCTCCTTTAGCTCAACAAGGTATTTAGGACAGTTCCTTTTCCAATGCCTATTCTTGTCGCAATGGAAACATTTTCCTTTGGGCTTGGAATCCTTGGAGCCTTTCTTGTTCTTCTTTTTCATGGCATTACCTTTAGCCTTTCCAGTGCCTTTCTTCTTCTTCTTTGCAGATTTAGAAGATTCGGCAACATTTGCCTCTGCACTGGATTTACGAGGATCCACCAACATGGACTTGTAATGGGTGAGCTCATTTAGCAGTTGGGTCAAAGTAAAAGTCAACTTATTCATAACATAGTTGCTCTTAAATAGCAAGAAACTCTTCGGAAGAGTTTCCATGATCACGGTCACCTGGCTACACTCGTCAATACGAGCTCCATGGGTTTCAGCAGTATTGAGATAAGTCATCATCCTTAAGACATGCTCTCGGACTGATGTCCCATCCTTCATCCTAGTAGTCATCGCTGAGACCATGGCCTCATGGCGTTGACGCTCCGAAGGTTGCCCAAACATGCCATGTAATGACTCCATCATCTGTGATGCTAGAGTCATAGGTTCATGCTTTGCAGCAAGAACCTCAGATATCCCTGCTAGCAAGTAGCAGCGGGCTTTCTCATTTGCTGCGACCCATTTCTGATAGGTATCGCGCACAGCTTGGCCGACATTTCTGGCCGGCTCAGAAGGAAGTTCCTCCGTCAGGACAAACTTTAGGTCTTCACAGGACCAGGTGTGGGACACAGAAATGGGCGACGCATGCTGTCATAGGCTCGCGGCCCGGTCGGGAGTACGGAGTAGCCACATGAGACTAAAATGGAGAATAATCGATTCGCCACCGGTGTGAACCGGGGAAAAAGAGATTTAAGGCCTCACTCACCCCTCGCAAGGGAAGACCTCAACCGTTGGGTTCAGAATGGTCCCTTACTTATGTCACTTGTAATGAAAAGATTTGTGTAATAATTTAATCAGCTTAAGTAACACTTATTTCCAAGAGTATCATGCTTCTAAATCCATATGCGCAAAAATAAAACTTACACCTAAATTTGCATATATTTCACATCTAAGATTGCATGCTTGAAAGTACGTCAAAGTAGCAACAAACATACAACTTCATTGGCATATTGTATTCATGGAAACACAAGCACACCACTAACCACACAAGCACACATAAAGGCGAATCAAATGTGATTTCATAGACATATCATAAACAAATAACCATTACATGTCCATGCACAAATAAAAGAGTCAACTAAGTACATAATGCAAAAAGACACTTAATGATGCAATTAGGCATTAAAGTAAGCATGCTATGACGTAGTTGCAAAGAAGATAACTAATACGGACACAAACACACATGTGAGCACTTTTCCAAGTGGTACGTGGAATTGTATCCCAAGTACATACCACACCACCGTCCATTCGGAATCAGCTACGGAATTTATGTCTGGGTTTCCATCCGATATACCACAAGAAATAATACTCAAATACTATCATGACATGGATATGTGAATTGTAATACGTTAAGCCAAGACTAAGGGATAGATGATGCAATCAATATATGAAAGACACGGCAGATATCGTGGTAAAGGTAGCCTTTTAGGCTTTTCTTCCCCCAAATGGAGAACCTTTAATCCAACACAATAAGCCCATGCGCCTTTCGTTACAATGCGTACAAGATAAAGATAACTATATGAAATTTCATATACCCCATTGAATACATCTTACATTCAACCGAGTATATATCAACCGACGCGGCAAAGCATCGTGGTAAAGGATTTTAACCCCTCCAAATAGGGGACCTTTAATCCGACTTACTAAGCCCATGCGCTCGATCGCATCATGCATACAAAAATAAAGACAACGACATCAAACTTAGTATGCCCGATTGAACATATCTTACATCCAACCGAACACACATCAACCGGCGTGGCAAAGCATCGTGGTAAAGGATTTTAACCCCTCCAAATAGGGGACCTTTAATCTGAATTACTAAGCCCATGCGCTCGATCGCATCATGCATACAAAAATAAAGACAATCATATGAAACTTAGTATGCCCGATTGAACATATCTTACATCCAACCGAACACACATCAACCGGCGCGCAAAACATCGTGGTAAAGGATTTTAACCCCTCCAAATAGGGGACATTTAATCCGACTTACTAAGCCCGTGCGCTCGATCGCATCATGCATAAACAAGTAACATGCGGAATTTAAATGACGAATAATAAATAAGTCAAAGCAATATAAAACAAAAGAAAGTGTCGTTTACTCAAGCGGTACATGGAGTTGTATCCCGAGTACAGATCATACTACCGTCCATTCGGAATCGGCTATGAAATTTATGTCCGGGTTTCAATATGATATACCGCGAGAGTTGACACATCTTTCATTTTATTCCAAGGCCACAACATACAATATTTCGTAATCCATGCATATTTATCTACTCAAGGGCCACAACATGCATTTTAACATAACAATCATGCGAACAATACTCAATAAATAAGAAAATACAACCGAAAACAAGTGTGAAAAATACCCTCAGGTCTAACATTTTATGTCGACTTTCGGACTCGCGTTTCACGGCCGTCGGAAGGGCTATCGCTCCACAACTCTTCCAGTTCTCTGGCTTAGCGTCTTAGCTCACTGTTTTGCTGTTTGCTTGCTGTTTTTGCTCCGTTTCCTGCTGTTTTGGACTGCAGTTTTGGTTACTATTTTGGTTGTATTTGTTCACTGTTTTCGGCGATTCAAGGGTGCAGTTTCGGGATAGTTTTGAGGGTAGTTCGGGGACTGTTTTAGGGGTATTTTTGGTCTTTACAAGCGCTGTCTCAGGGCTGCTGTTTCAGGGGTTTATTGCTTGCTCTCGGCTGGTCAGTTTGTAGGGTTGATGTGTGGGTTTGAGGACGTTAAGAGGCTGTGCGCTGGTGGTCAATTTGTGCGTTGATTTGGCTGTGTGATTAGGTGTTAAAGCTAAGTGGGTTGTGGCTTAAGGGGTGTGTGAAGTGTATGGCTATGTGGCGTGGGTCGTGAGGGTGGCATTGCTTGTGTCGTTTGGGAGTGGTTCACTGCATGGGTTTCGTGATGAGTGTTTTTTTTTTGGTTTCACATTACCGTGGGGATTTAGGGCTGATTATTTTTGTGTTTTTGTTTGTGCCTTGTGAGACCTGTTGAGAGATAGGGTTTGTTTGCCGAGTTGGAGAGGAGAGGTTAGAGAGGTTGCGCGAGAGAAGTGTTGGCTGTGATAGGGGCTTGTTTCGGCTTTGTAGTTTGTCGGTCAGGGTGTGTGTCGGCAGTTTTTTTAGTTGGTCAGTGGCTCTGTTGTGGAGGGGACGATGATGAGAGAGAGAGAGAGCTTAGGGTTTTAGAGAGAAGGGTGAGAGAGAGGGAAGCCTTGAGAGTCTTAGGGTTTATTTTTAGTTTTTTGCCGTGAGAGTCTAGGGAGTTGGTTTGTGTTTAAGGGTTATTTATATAGAGAAGGGTTAGGGCTACTCCTTGTCTCACAAGGAAGGGATTTTGGCATTAAAAGGAGGATTTGATTTGGTATCCAACAAGGAAAGGATTAGATTGAGGGGGGACAAATCTTGGCTAGATTAGAATACAATATATTTGATTGGTTAGGATTAGGCATTTAATGGTTTAGATTAGGAAGTCAATATTTTTAATTTGTTATAATTGATTTTAATTGGCATATATCTTTTTAATTTAGGTATATAACATATTTGGTTTGTCTAGTTAGGCATGATTTTATTTTATGTTTTATTTAATTTGGTAAATGGTTTAATTATTTTATTTAATTCAATTACATTATTTAATTAATATTTGATTTTTTAATTTGGGTGTAATTTATGCTATATGGGCGTGTGGGCCTTGTTTGGGCGCGTGTGTGTGCCTTTGGTTGGTGGGTTTAGTTTGTGTGGGCTAAGTGAGTGGATTTGGGCCAAGGTTAAAAGGTTTGCGGGTTTTTGGGCCGAGGTTAGGTGATTTGAGTGTTTTGGGCCGGGGAATAATTTTTAAAACGGAAAACCAACCAGTAACCCGAAGCTAAACCAGCGAACTTAATCCGATTATGAGTCAATTCTTGACTCATCCCTTCCGACGTCCGTTTCCCGCGGCTTCCGCGACTTAAAAGGTAGTGCCTCCAACTGAGGCTCATCATCGGGTTTCACATGCAAAAATGCAATGCCTACAGTCACCCCCACTTTGATGGGACTTGTGCAGTGTGTGACTTTGAACAATCCTATCAAAGTTGTGCAATGTATTTTCACTTACCTGGCTCGTCTGCTGCCTCGAGCTGAGTTGAGTTGATTTTGTTGTGAGGTGGTCCATTCTCGAACCGGGTTGATGAGAGGTGGTCCATTCTTGAACCGCCGAGTGGGTCTTGTTCCCAAGTAGAATTGAGTTGTATTGTGGGTTTTTTTCCCAATCTGAGTTGAGTTGTGTTGTGGGTCTTGTTCCCGATTTGAGTTGAGGTAAGAGTCTTCTTCCCTGAACTGTGGGTATTTTTCCCGATTTGAGTTGAGACAAGGGTCTTCTTCCCTGAACTGTGGGTCTTGTTCCCGATTGGAGTTGAGGTAAGGGTCTTTTTCCCAAAACTGTGGGTCTTGTTCCCGATTTGAGTTGATATAAGGGTCTTCTTCCCTGAACTGCGGGTCTTGTTCCCGATTTGAGTTGAGGTAAGGGTCTTCTTCCCTGAACTGTGGGTCTTGTTCCCGATTTGAGTTGAGGTAGGGGTCTTTTTCCCTGAACTGTGGGTCTTGTTCCCGATATGAGTTGAGACAAGGGTCTTCTTCCCTGAACTGTGGGTCTTTTTCCCTAGAGTACCATACCCGGCAAAATTGATTCTGATAATGATATGGGCCTCGCCTCCAGAGTGATATTGATATGGGCCTCGCCCCCAACTGTACCCCAACTGATACTGATGTGGGACTCGCCCCCAACTGATACTGATACGGGCCTCGCCCCCAACTGATACTGATACGGGCCTCGCCCCAGCTGATACTGATGTGGGCCTCGCCCCCAAACTGATACTGACGTGGGCCTCGCCCCAAAATGATACTGACATGGGCCTCGCCCCAAACTGATACTGATATGGGCCTCGCCCCAGCTGATACTGCTGTGGGCCTCGCCCCCAACTGACCAGACTGATGCTGATATGGGCCTCGCCACAACTAATACTGCTGATATGGGCCTCGCCCCCAGACTGATACTGCTGATATGGGCCTCGCCCCTATGATTCATTCCTGAAGACTGCTGACATTGTACTGTTGCTGCTTCTGGTTGGCTTTCATTTGACGTTTTTTTTTCTCCTTTGAAACCTGTCATTACAAAACAGAACAAACACAAAAAGGATGCAAATATGTTACGTGTATGCATGCATGTATGAGTGAATTTTCTATCATGTTGGGTTAGGTCTTCTGGCAATTCTCTTGGTGACTGCTCAGTCTTCTTTTCCTCAGGCAAGCCACTGCTTCAATCTATCCACATTGATCGGCTCGGTGAACTCGTTCCCTTCAGTCTTCTTTTCCTCAGTGAATAAACTGCCACTAATACAGTCTTCATTCACACATTAATCGGCTCGGTGAACTCGTTCCCTTCCAAATCTGATAGTCTCACTGCCCATATTTCCCACTTTTTGAATGACTATCTTATGTTTTCTGCTTGCTTCTTTCGAAGATTCCCCGTGTTCTAAATATCGCTGAGTATCATAGTACTAAGGTTTAATGCTTTTGTCAAATATACTCATGTTGCAGGAAGAGGCTTAGGCAAGTAAACGAAATGAACATCTTTATTATTGTTGAGAGAAAAAAAGTTTGAACAAGAAAGCAAAATCAATGTCTTTTTTTAAAAATGCTGGATCAAATAGACTAGGAGGAACACTCCATCATCCGCAACACTGCCTTCTTCCTTGTCCTATGGTCCTTCGCTGTCATCCATGTAATAAGCTTGGTGGTTGAGGGTTTGGAGGACAAAGGTTTCGGGTAGGCCAGAGTTGATCATGTAGGTGGGTGGTGGAACAAAGTGGTAGTTTGGTAGAGGGTTTCTGTTGTGTCAGGTTATTCTTTCTCTGGGTCGGGTATTTTGTGAGCATCGATGAGGTTTTGGATTTCATGCCTAAGGCGGGGCCAGTTGTCAGTGTCATGGCCTTTTGTTGGTGGAAGTGGCAATATTGGTTCAGGTCGAAGTAGTGTGGCACATGGTTTGGGATTGGTCTAGGGTCTAAAGGCTTCATGAGTCCTTGTCATTTCAACTTCTCAAGCACCTTTGACATAGGTCTACCAAGATTAGAGAAACGCCGGTTCTTGATGGCAGAAATCTCGGCAGTAGCGGGCTTGGTCTCAGAATGCCCTCCAAAAGTTCTTCTACTCTGGCCATAAAACTTTATGTTTTCAGCCTCCTCTTCCTCAATATCCATGACAGTTTCCTTCAACTGTCAAAAATCGGAAATCATCGAAGTCATCCTCCTCAGCTTACCATAAATCGAGGGTTTGGTGCCCTTGATGATCATTTTAATCTGGTCTTTCTCAGAGGGCCGAGTCTGCATTTTCAGAAGCTGGCTTCTCCAGCAGTCTACATACTCCTTGAAGCTTTCTTCTGGCTTCTTCTTAGTGTTCTCCAAATCTCAGAGTGACAAATCAATCTCCAAGTCCGTAACATACTGTTTTAGAAATACATCTGCCAATTCCTTCCAATCTTCTTTAACTTTTTTCTCAAGGCTGTGATACCACACTATGGGTGCCCCCTCGAGCGACATCCCGAACATTTTCTGGACCTGGCACTTGGATAAACCCACTGAACTCATAACTGAAACATACTGACGGAGATGGACCATCGGATCCCCATTCCCGTTAAATTTGGCCATGTCAGGCATTCTGAACTGAGCAAGCAACTGTTCCTCAAAGGTCATCGCCTCATAGTTTAGTAAGTCTTCATCCTTACCATTCATCTTACGGGTAACAGACTCTACCTGGTCACGAATTTTTGTAACTCTGCCTAAGACTTAACTGTTCTCCCAGTGGCATAATCAGCCATATCATCATCAAAAGCGGGGATGTCATCCCCCAACCCATTCGGAGGCTCCTCACGTCTTACATTCTCAGAGTTTCCCCCAGCACGGGGCACAGCCATATTTATCATGGCAGTAGTCAAGGCTTGCAATTGTTCAGTAATCTTGGCGAAACCATTTTCCAACTGATCTATCCGGGAGACCTCATTATCGGATGCACTCATATCTGTTACCGGTCTTTTAGTGAGTCTTCACTCTTCCCCAACCCAACGAGAATCTATGATGGCCTTTTTGAACACAAGGGTTAGCATGATGCGTGTATGCATGAGGTGCATGAGATGCATGTGACATATAGAACATACTAAATCAGTTAAAATTTTCAAACAAATCGGTCCATTATCATTTTAGAAGCTTTTGGGCTAACTGTCATAGGAGTGAACTCGTCCCAGTTTAAATAGCCCAACGAGTTCACATCTCATGGCAAGGAGTCCAACTAAATCCAAATGGTAATGTTCCGAACACAAGCACAAAGTGGTCCATCAACACTTAGAAGTCTTTGGCCCAATCGTCATAAAATACGTTCTTGTCCCAGTTTAAATGGCCCAACAAGCCCATATCCCATGACAAATGGTCCAAATGGATCCAAACGACGATGTTCCCAAACACAAGCATAAAAGAAAGATAATGCAAACATAAAACAATAATTTCTATAGAATGGCCCATCAACATTTCAGAAGCTTTGGGCCTAATGGTCATAAGGTACGAACTCGCCCTAGTTTAAATGGCCCAACAAGTTCGCATTTCTGATAATAGTCCAACTGTATCCAAATGAGGATGGTCCACAAGCACATACTCAAGGAAATAATTGTTACTTTAACCATACAACCCCGGTCTATGGGTAGGTTCGCAAGAGTATAGACAAAGGCTCTCACCGGCGAAGGATGGCCGACAACTAGGTCTCCCCACTCAAGGGTTCCAGCGACCAAGTGCGCGCACCCTTTTTTATACACTAAGGTACGTGCCAATGAGCTATGGTGTGTGACGGACTGTCAAATGGATTTCCCATTGTAGATTCCCCAGAGGGAGGGTGGAGCGAGGCTCACTTAAATACCGAAGCCTCTTAGGCTCTTATCGCTGTTGTCAGGAATAAACAACGAGTCCTCCAAATTAGTCCATCACAATAGGCTACGAGTAGATGGCTATCTAGGTGCCTTCACAGCTTTTCCTTCTAGAAAGGTAGTGAGTGAAGGAAGACACCAAACCATTACCTAGCCTCAAAATGCCTTTGATTAAAACCCCATTTCATCCACTATAGACACGGTCAATTAGAACATAAATCCAAACATTACAAGATAATAATTCGGGGCCGATTCTCTATCCCCAGTGGAGTCGCCAGACTGTGGGACACAGAAATGGGCGACGCATGCTGTCCTAGGCTCGCGGCCAGGTCAGGAGTACGGAGTAGCCACGAGGGACTAAACCGGAGAATAAGGGAGTCGCCACCCGGTGTGAACCTGGAAAATGAGATTTAAGGCCGCACTCACCCCTCGCAATGGAAGACCTCAAACCGTTGGGTTCAGAATGGTCCCTTACTTATGTCACTTGTAATGAAATGATTTGTGTAATAATTTAATCAAGCATAAGTAACAATTATTTCTAAGAGTATCATGCTTCTAAATCTATATGCGCAAAAATAAAACTTACACCTAAATTTGCATATATTTCACATCTAAGATTGCATACTTGAAAGTACGTCAAAGTAGCAACAAACATACAACTTCATTGGCATATTGTATTCATGGAAACACAAGCACACACTAACCACACAAGCACACATAAAGGTGAATCAAATGTGATTTCATAGACATATCATAAACAAATAACCATTACATGTCCATGCACAAATAAAAGAGTCAACTAAGTACATAATGCAAAAAGACACTTAATGATGCAATTAGGCATTAAAGTAAGCATGCTATGACGTAGTGCAAAAGAAGATAACTAATACGGACACAAACACACATGTGAGCACTTTTCCAAGTGGTACGTGGAATTGTATCCCAAGTACAGACCGCACTACCGTCCATTCGGAATCGGCTACGGAATTTATGTCTGGGTTTCCATCCGATATACCACAAGAAATAATACTCAAATACTATCATGACATGGATATGTTAATTGTAATACGTTAAGCCAAGACTAAGGGATAGATGATGCAATCAATATATGAAAGACACAGCAGATATCGTGGTAAAGGTAGCCTTTTAGGCTTTTCTTCCCCCAAATGGAGAACCTTTTAATCCAACACAATAAGCCCATGCGCCTTTCGTTACAATGCGTACAAAGATAAAGATAACTATATGAAATTTCGTATACCCGATTGAATACATCTTACATTCAACCGAACACACATCAACCGGCACGGCAAAGCATCGTGGTAAAGGATTTTAACCCCTCCAAATAGGGGACCTTTAATCCGACTTACTAAGCCCATGCGCTCGATCGCATCATGCATACAAAAATAAAGACAATCATATGAAACTTAGTATGCCGGATTGAACATATCTTACATCCAACCGAACACACATCAACCGGCACGGCAAAGCATCGTGGTAAAGGATTTTAACCCCTCCAAATAGGGGACCTTTAATCCGACTTACTAAGCCCATGCGCTCGATCGCATCATGCATACAAAAATAAAGACAATCATATGAAACTTAGTATGCCGGATTGAACATATCTTACATCCAACCGAACATACATCAACCGGCGCAGCAAAGCATCGTGGTAAAGGATTTTAACCCCTCCAAATATGGGACCTTTAATCCGACTTACTAAGCCCGTGTGCTCGATCGTATCATGCATAAACAAGTAACATACGGAATTTAAATGATGAATAATAAATAAGTCAAAGCAATATAAAACAAAAGAAAGTGTCGTTTACTGAAGCGGTACGTGGAGTTGTATCCCGAGTACAGATCATACTACCGTACATTCGGAATCGGCTATGAAATTTATGTCCGGGTTTCCATCCGATATACCGCGAGAGTTGACACATCTTTCATTTTATTCCAAGGCCACAACATACAATAATTCGTAATCCATGCATATTTATCTACTCAAGGGCCACAACATGCATTTTAACATAACAATCATGCGAACAATACTCAATAAATAATAAAATACAACCGAAAACAAGTGTGAAAAATACCATCAGGTCTAACCTTTTATGTCGACTTTTGGACTCGCGTTTCACGGCCGTCGGAAGGGCTATCGCTCCGCAACTCTTCCGGTTCACTGGCTTATCGTCTAAGCTCACTGTTTTGCTGTTTTGCTTGCTGTTTTTGCTCCGTTTCCTGCTGTTTTGGACTGTAGTTTCTGGTTACTGCTTTGGTTGTATTTGTTCACTGTTTTCGGCGATTCAAGGGTGCAGTTTCAGGATAGTTTTGAGGGTAGTTCGGGGTCTGTTTCAGGGGTATTTTTGGTCTTTACAGGGGCTGTCTCAGGGGCTGTTTCAGGGGTTTATTGTTTGCTCTCGGCTGGTCAGTTTGTAGGGTTGATGTGTGGCTTTGAGGGCGTTAAGAGGCTGCGCGCTAGAGGTCAATTTGTGCGTTGATTTGGCTGTGTGATTAGGTGTTGAAGCTAAGTGGGTTGTGGCTTAAGGGGTGTGTGAAGTGTATGGCTATGTGGCGTGGGGCCGTGAGGGTGGCATTGCTTGTGTCGTTTAGGAGTGGTTCGCTGCATGGGTTCGTGATGAGTTTTTTTTTTTTTGGTTTCACATGTTACCATGGGGATTTAGGGCTGATTATTTTTGTGTTTTTGTTCGTGCCTTGTGAGACCTATTGAGAGATAGGGTTTGTTTGCCGAGTTGGAGAGGAGAGGTTAGAGAGGTTGCCGAGAGAAGTGTTGGCTGTGATGGGGGCTGTTTCGGCTTTGTTAGTTTTTCGGTCAGGGTGTGTGTCGGCAGTTTGTTTAGTTGGTCAGTGGCTCTGTTGAGGAGGGGACGATGATGAGAGATAGATAGAGCTTAGGGTTTTAGAGAGAAGGGTGAGAGAGAGGGAAGCCTTGAGAGTCTTAAGGTTTATTTTTAGTTTTTTGCCGTGAGAGTCTAGGGAGTTGGTTTGTGTTTAGGGGTTGTTTATATAGAGAAGGGTTAGGGCTACTCCTTGTCTCACAAGGAAGGGATTTTGGCATTAAAAGGAGGATTTGATTTGGTATCCAACATGGAAAGGATTAGATTGAGGGGGGACAAATCTTGGCTAGATTAGGAATACAATATATTTGATTGGTTAGGATTAGGCATTTAATTGGTTAGATTAGAAGTCAATATTTTTAATTTGTTATAATTGATTTTAATTAGGCATATCATCTTTTTAATTTAGGTATATAACATATTTGGTTTGTCTAAGTTAGGCATGATTTTATTTTATGTTTTATTTAATTTGGTAAATGGTTTAATTATTTTATTTAATTCAATTACATTATTTAATTAATATTTGATTTAATTTGGGTGTAATTTAATGCTATATGGGCGTGTGGGCCTTGTTGCGGGCGTGTGTGCCGTTGGTTGGTGGGTTTAGTTTATGTGGGCTAAGTGAGTGGATTTGGGCCAAGGTTAAAAGGTTTGCGGGTTTTTTGGGCCGAGGTTAGGTGATTTGAGTGTTTTGGGCCGGGAATAATTTTTAAAACGGAAAACCAACCAGTAACCCGAAGCTAAACCATCGAACTTAATCCGATTATGAGTCAATTCTTGACTCCTCCCTTCCGACATCCGTTTCCCGCGGCTTCCGCGACTTAAAAGGTAGTGCGTCCAACTGAGGCTCATCATCGGGTTTCACATGCAAAAATGCAATGCCTACACCAGGATAGCGTTCATGTTACTTTTCCATTTTACATAATTTTCTCCGGTCAACTTATCATTTGAGAGAATGGAAATAATTGGAGAAACCATGGCTGGAAATAAAATAAACATGCATTTAACATTCATTCATCGCATATTAAAATCATCAAAGAATTTTGGCATAAAAATTAAACATGATGCATGAACCATGAATAATGAATAAGAAACCTAAAAGAATTACTATGCCACGGAGATCCGTCATCCCACAAGTAAGTGCCGCCGTGGGGTAGGTCAAGTAATCGCATGATGGATTGAGACAATCTCAGCTATTTTAATATATGCGGGAATAACTCTTATTCCTATATTAAACAACTACCGTTTTATTTGATCAAGGAATTTCATTAACAATTAATTATTCCTTTGTGAGTGTAACCCGCCGTTTCGGGATTCTTTGACTTAACGAGTGAAGTGCCGCCGTAGGGTAGGTCAGTTCACAAGATACATCTAGAATCTCTATCCTTTCGGAACCCAAACTTGATATTGACCCAAAATGGACACCATCCGTAGGGGGACGAAAACAAAGCCGTCTCGAGGCTCCTTTTGAATCTCACGTTTTTGGACTAACAACGGAGATCGTGGGATGTACTGTCGTATATCCCTCTCCCACTCACTATTTTAAATAATAAGGTTTCTATCTAAAATATCTAATATTTTATTTTAACTAGTGTGAAAAACTTATGGCGGCTAAATCATAATTGTTATTTACACTAGTTTGTCATAAGTGAGCTAATCAATTTTAACTATTAAAATTGTGTCACTAATATTCTATTACTCTACTAACAGTTTTACTCTATTAAACTAATTTAATTAGAGTGGTATAAGTGAGCTACAATATTTTAACCCTTAAAATACTAGGCATTTAAAAGTCTAAAATCATGGAATTCTAAATGGTCAAAATTTTAATTAAACATTTTAATAAATCTTAGTGCGTTATAAAATTCAATGGTACGTGGAATTGTATCCCGAGTGCAGACCATAATTCCGTCCATACGGAATTGGCTATGGAATTTATATCCGGGTTTCCATCCTATATACCAATGGAATTTATTATGCACCAATTAAGTCCAATATATTAGAATTCAAGTTTTAGACACTTATTCCCATTAATCTAATTAATGATTTCAATGCATATCATTTCTAACTTAAACATTTTAAATTACATAAAATCATAATTTTATGTCTATAATGATAATGCATCTATGACATGTTATGGCAAGTAAAATGCACGAGTGGGCACCCTACGCTATATGACATGTTATTCAAACAATTCGAAATAAACATACATATAACATAATAAAAATTATTTTGCATTGACCGGGCTCTTATTTTTCCTATACTAATCTAATTAGTACAAAAGATTCACCAAGGCATTCCTTGGCCTTCAAATCTGCTCCAAAGTGGTGTTGGCTCTCTTGGCGACTTCGGTGCTCCAAATTACAAAGAATTGAAACTTTACATTGAAAATTAAAATTACAACAAATATAAAAATGGCCTTATGGCCTTACATCCCAAAACCAAAACCAACTACAAAAATAAGAGTCAGAAAAATTTACTACCAATGCAAAATCCATTCATCACATGAAATAACAAAACCATTCATCACATGAATATCACAATGTGCCCACTCATCTAAACATGCATATCATATTTATAACTCATATAAACATATTAAAACAGAAACTTTAAATGAAAAAGTGAAGGGTTAAGAGCACTTTTCAACCTCGCTCTTGATGCCAATTGTAGGAAACGCTTTCCCTCGCGCAGCGGAAGCGATTAGGCTCACGATCGAACTTGAAAATTTTTTCTGCTCTTCCCTTTACTTGGCCGAACCACACCAGTGTTTTCACTGATGTTTTGGACAAAATTTCAGCCCCGGAATATCCCCGAAACAGTCCCCGAACAGCCCTCTAAACTGCAGTGAATTAGCGGACTGTTTTGGACCCGTTACACGCGCGAACTGCACTTGAATTTCAGGTCTGATTTGCGTGAACTGCAGTGAGTTTTCAGATCTGATTTTTCTCCAAAAAACAATCCTAACACAGCCCTAAAATTCCCTAAAATTGTTTCCCAAAACCTGAATGAAAACCAAACAAAACCGAGCTCCTTGGGATGCAATATGCGTGCGCACAGCAGTGGGAATTTGGTCCCACTACCGTGAGCTTCTAGTGAGGGTAGAGGAGTCTTTTGATGTCACGAGGTCTTCCGAACTATGTCTCGAAACTAACGGAGGGTAGTGTGGGCTACACTCACAAATAATCTCTAAATGGTTTAGAGAAAGATCACACACACCGAAAAGAATTCTCAACTTTTGAGAGCTTGTTGAAGGTGATGGAGGCTAGGGTTTCTAATAACTTAGCTCTGAAAAATTAAATCATAATTTTTTCTTTTATACTTATGGTTAATTTGTTTCATAAAACAATCAACCACTAGTCTCCCAAAGTCTCAAAATTCGGCCATGATAGGGATTAGGAATCCTTGTTTTATTTTGCTTCCAAAATAAACAAATCCTACTCCCTATAGGACTCTAAATTTCGGCCAAGGGGATATAATTTGGATTTGATTTTGTTTCCAAAACAAACAAATTATCCCTAATATAGTCTAAGAATTTCGGCCAAGGGGGATTTGGGTTTGACTTTGTTTTTCTCAAACAAACAAATCCTATTCCTATCCAATAAGGAATCCTACCTTGGATATAATCTTAGCCTTATTAAATTATATCATATATATTTTAATATTATAATTTAATAATAATCATGTATAATTATTAATACTTTATATTAACTTTTAATATAAAGTCTCATGTGTGATATAATTAATATTATTAATCACATTAATAATATTTATTCCTTTTGTGAGTATATAATTGGACCATCCAATTATATTAGCTCCGCTTAAGTAAATCGAGCTAGCACGGGGACCAAGTGGACCTACGGTTCTGAGCTCCAATAATCTCGAAATATTAATTAAGCTCTTAATTAAATATTTCGAATTATTAACTCCGGGTTATTTCACTAAAAACCCGAAGTTGCACTCTCGTCGCTGTAGATGAAATATAAGGCCGAACAAAGTCGGTGTCCACCGATATAGTCATTGCATAAGAATTGATCCTTCACGAATATCTCATAATTAGAGCCGGGTCATAATGTCCGTTATACCCCTCTAATTATTTTATCTTAAGTACCATTGATTCTCTAATGAACGATTCATTCATAACTGTTATGAATATTAATCTTTCTATTCGTAATAGAAAGACTTGAGAGCTCTAATCGTTCAAGTACCGAATCAACCCTTAAGAGAGATATTCATCTACTTCTCGCAAGAAGGAGTGAATTCCATGTCTATGTAAAACGTTCCCAGCTACATAACAGACTATGCCCCAAAAGTACGTAGTTATTGGTTGGGATTGCTACACCAACCTCACCTTTGTAAATCAAAGGACATATCCCGCCATGCAGGAGTTTGTAGTACACTCAGGATTAAGATCACCCCATATATGACCATCAAGTAGATCGAAATGACTTTCTTTGTTTAACGGATATTATAAGAATGCCATTTCTATCTAGTCCCAGTCCTATATGATCACATAATATAAGGTGCCTCCATTCTCATGTCTCTACATAGACGATCCGGATTAAGATCGCCATCCAAATATAGAATGGACCGCAGCTATAGATAAACCACAAACAAAGTACCCGATTTGTTTGCTCTCTATGGACTATTTAAGATTACTAACTTCAGTTCTTAAATCCTCTGGTGCATGACGTTCATACACCAAGTCTGAAGGTACATAAGTAATCTACGGTATTTATGAAGATATATAATATGCGATATTGAACAAACAATTAGATAAATGAATAATGCATCCTTTTATTTCTAAACACATGAAGCCGTTTACATCATATGTAGCTCTAGGGCATACATCCCAACAATAACATGACAAACAAATAGATCAAACCGATTTGATCAGATGAGACTTATATGTGGCATTGTTGTCTGGGACACAATTAAATAAGACTCGTATATCCACACTTTTGAAGAGTGGATACTAGGAAAAAATTGATTCAATCAAATAATATCTATGAATCTAGTTTATTAGGCAAAGTGCCTAAAACAATTTTTACTTGATAAAAGTGCAAATGTCATCGATCTGTTAGCCCTGGTTCATAGTGATGTAGGTGGGCCCATATCTAGCTAGGCTAGATGTGGATATGAATATTTCGTGATCTTTACGGATGTGGCATCGCGTTATGGTTATATGTTTCCTTTGAAACACAAATCGGAAACTTTTAGAGTTTCGACACAAAATAGACAAACAGATCGGCTAAAGTGTAAAACCATCACGGTTGGACCATGATGAAAATACTTAAGCAATAAGTTTCTTATATACTTGAAAGAGTATAGTATTCTTTCAATGAGGACTCCTCCCGGAACACGTCAGTTTGACGGTGTGTCCGAACGGAGAAACCAAATTTTTTTGGACATGATAAGGTTAATCATGAGTCGTTCTGAGCTACCATTTCCTTCAACGGATACGCATAGACAGTGCAGAACTTATTTAGAATAAGGTTCCATAAAAATCTGTTTGACAAACTTCATATTAGTTATTAACAAGAAAGAAACTGAGTTTTCTCATTCCTGAAGATTTGGGTATGCTAGGCATATGTTTGGATGATACCAAACTAGAACCCAAATCGGATAAGTGTCAAATTGTAGGTTATCCTAGGGAAACCAAAAGTATAGTACTTATACAACTCTCTTGATAACAATGTAATTGTTGCTCACCATGTTGTTTTCCTAAGAGGAATACCTATATGCAGTGGTCAGTGGGAGGAAAGTAAAACTCGATGAAAATCGGAGTAATGCTATTCAAGGCACCGATTCCTTAATGGAACACTAATAGTTCATCAACGATGTAACTATACCAATAATCTTTGAATACATAAGAACCACGTAAGTCGGAAAGAGTCAGTAAATAACCTGGGGTATGGGTTTCTGATCTCACCTCATAAAGATGTCAATCTTATTGAGGAATACGAAATGACTACGTATGATGAAGTGATACAAGGTATCAACTCTCTATTATGGCAAAGTGCCATGATGTCCGAAATGGATTCCATGTATAACCAACCAAGTTTGGATACTGGTTGTTGTACCGAAATGTATTGTGCCTATTGGTACTATATAAGTCTTCAAGGAAGACATACATGGAAGGAAACATACCAACGTATTAAACTAGGCTTGTAACGAAAAAGGGTATCGTTATCAACATTGTGTAGATTACGATGAAACCTTTTACATGTTGCCACGGTAAATCCATTTGGACAATGCTTGCAGAAGCTACATGTTTCATTTATGAAATGTGGGAGCTGAATGCCAAATCGCTTTCCTAAACGGAAACCTTTTGGAGGATGTTTACAGCATCCTGATGGTTTTATCATACCAAAACAAGAAAACAAGGTTTGCAGGTTATTCGATCCATATATGGATTGAAGCAAGCATAGCGTTCTTGGAATTATCGTTTTGATGTAATCATAATGGTGTATGATTTGATTCAAATGAAAATGATTTTTGTGTATATAAGGAGGTTAGTAGGAGCGCACTGACAGTGAATGTCCTAAATAAATGATATTCCAATAATACAATCGGTGAAAGCTTGGCTTTCATGAAAAATTCCCCGTAGAATTCTTGGGAGAAACAACCTTTATTCTAGGAATAAAGATCTACTGGGATAGATTTAAAGTTGTTAATACTCTCCGAGAACTCGTACATTGAAAAATGTACGCGACTTAGTATCTCATACGCTTTGAGCATATGGAGTCACAATCATGCCAATCCAAATGATAGTCACTGGATTGATGTTAAGAACATCCTTTAGTATCTTAGAGGATCTAAGGATGTTTTCTTATTCTATGGAGAAGGAGAACTTGAAGTGACTGGGTTCACTACTGCAAGTATCCTAACCGATAATAACGGTACTATAAAGTTTGAATAACGGAACAGTGAGCTGGAAATCTTCCAAGCAAGATACTGTTACCGAATAAATAATAAATGTGGGTAATTGCTGCAGCTGAGGCAGCAATAGAAGCCATTTGGGTCGATAATAATCCTAATCAGATTAGGAGTAGTTTTGTTAGCAGCTGAGCTAGGCTACAGCGCAGGCTAAAGAATTAATGGTCTCATCAACGATTCAGATATATACTTTGACTATTCATTTGATTCGTTCGGATCATACATCGTGGCGATGTGATGATTGTATAAATCGCATCAGATGATAATCATGCAAATCCGCTGACGAAAGTCTTTTCTTAGTAATTTGAGCGAACCGTACATAGTTTAGGTGTAGGACACTCGAGTGACTGGTTATAGGCCAAATGGGAGATTGTTGGACAGTTATGACCCATAGCGTCACTATTTGTACAGATCATGGTGTTGTTGTACAAATTAACTATGTGACAAAGGAAATTGCTCTCTTATCATTTGTAATTAGATTACCAAGATGTATAAATGATAGGAAGTCCATATGATTAGTTCTTGGAATGAGATGATATGAGACAGTATCAATCTACGATGGTTTAATCATTAAATATCCCTAGTCAGAGTATTATCGAGATTGGACATCGATAATGCGAAAAGGACTAGTATTACACTTGTGCGCGTTGTGAGGGCATAACGACATAGTTCTCATATATTTAGGTATAGGATACTCATGCAAGTGTAGTAGGAGGTTGTGTTTTAACCGATGGTATAGAAAACAACTTCGCTCTGGATACACCCCTCGGAATTCCATTGGTAGTATGACTATGTGTCTATGGAAGTCCGAATCAGGGTAGGTATATTTGGTCTTAACCTGAGACTTGCACCGCTAATACTTGCGAGAATCAATGTACTTTGGTTTTGGTAGTCCAGGGCTTTAACAGGTTCTGTGTATGCCTCTTCTAGGTTTATTGAGAATAGTAGTATATTGGGTGTGATGTCGAGATGGAAGTATCACTCCAATCATAGTGGAGATGATGATCACGTAGGATACAGAACTCGTTCTCTTATATGCTACAGCTATCGGGATATTATGACTAGGTCCGATATGTGATTCGTACGGGGCAAACACATTTCCTGCCCCAAGCCTTACACGTGACATCCGATCCTGGATCGAAATATGCAATACTATATATACTACGCCTGATATAGATCACATATTCCTGTAAGGATATTTCTGGAGAATTGGGTAGGCATGGCGCTTTGCTAGAAGCCAACCTTGTCTTGTAAATCGGTAAAAATGTAGTACTAGGTACTTACGTGTTCGGATAGTCCGACGAGAGGATTTACTGCCAACATATCCGGGGATCAAATGGGTCGCTTCCCGAAGATTCACCGATGACGTATGACTCGCACTTTATTAATCTGGGATTAATTAGATGAGAGAGAAAATTAATCTGGGATTAATTACAGAGATATTTTATCTAGGATAAAATATTATTTAAAGAGAGAGAACGATTAATTTGGAATTAATCGATAAAATAATATATTCGATATATTATATGAAATTGGATTTCGACGCGGAATTGAAATTAGATTTTAATTCGGGCGAACGAGTTAATTTAGAATAAATTCTTTAGCGACGTGAATAGTAATTTTGCTAGGCATAATTATTTAATTGCGTCGCAATGGAAAATTCATTAATTTAGAATTAGGGAACCCGAGCCCAGGAGTGTTTGCGAGAGCACTCGCATTTCGAATTCAAGTGCGGCCCATAATTCACATCAAATGTCAAATCATTAGTCACATCAAGCATCAAATCACATGTCACTTTGAGTGATGTGACAATTTATCACTTGATTGATTGATGGAAGTGGTTGAGGCTTTATTGCCTTTGACTTTTTGAAATTGAAAAGTGGTATATGTTTAATTGTTTTTTGGAAAATCAATTAACAAAATATTTAACACAATTCTTTTCTCTCTCTTTTATGATTCACGGTTTAGGAAACCCCTTCTTCCCTCTCTCCCTCTCACGGCTTTAAGGCCAAAATTCTTCTTCCTCCATTTTCTTGGAAAGGCCGAAAATAACAAGGATGAAGATGGTGATTTTTGTGGCAAAAATCATCAACAGCTAGCACTCAAAAGAGGACATACAAAGGTGATAGAGAACCATACTTGTGAGCTTGGAATCACCATTTGAGAAGCTTGGAGCTTGGAGCATCAATGGAGTCCATGGCCAAAAATTTTGGAGGAGCAAAACAGTCCACTGCCGTGAGCCACCTTGGAGGATAGCTTGAAGTTTTGTTGTTCCTCGCATCGCTCAACCGCTCAATGTAAGTATTCCGCAACTTCCTTGTTGTATTCACATGTATGTTTCTTGCTTAAATCGATCCCGGTTAGACCGTAGAAATCCAACACCTGCCAAATGATAATTATTAGTTAACAGTAAAATAAACCGTGATAGTAAAAAATGTATCGATCCTGTCGGAGAAAATGAAAGAAAACAACAAAACAAATCACAATTATTAGGAAAAGACAAAGAGATATAATATTTACAATAATTTACAGCTTAATTGACGTCTATGCGTCAGAGACAAGCTTCCCATCCAATTTTCTTATAAATTGGCAAACAGGGTCTTTTTGAGTCAGATTCTCGAGACTTAACTGTTGTCTTTCTTTTTTGAATTGTGTATGTAATTTGCGAATGGCTATATGAACATATCCACTGGGATGCGTCTCAAGAGTTGAAGATATATCATCTACAGACTCCTTACTCAAGCCATCCTTAATGAATTTAATTTTATCTTCGCGATTATCAGACACCATTCCTAAAGAACGACAATGAGTATTGCAATTCCAGCGTGCACATTTGTAACAAACACCTATTTGCTTAGCTCTACGTTTCTTTACATATGTGCTTTTTCCAAATCCAGCCAAATAAGAATTACAGGAATCAGAATACTCACCTGCTAATCAGACATGTGCTTTGATTACCCAACGAATGTCATTAGGAATATCATAGATCATCAGTAGTCTCATTCGTTCCAAGCGAGCTTTGTAAACTTTCATCAGAGATTTTTGAGGGAGAGAATGAAATTGCTTGTGAAGATTTGCGAGAGCTTCTTCCATCCTGAAATGAATTAACCTACGAAAACTAAACAAACAAAATGAAATCACACTAAATCACAATATATACATAAATTGCAAGGGTTGCCTCCCTGTGAACGCTAAGTTTAACGTCGTCAGCTAGATGTGACTTCTCGAACGTTAGGCTGGATCTGAAAGTGTGACACTTTCTTTTTGTCGCTCAAATGATTCTCCCTAGTAATGCTTGACACACTTGTTTTTAACCTTGAATGTTTTGTTAGAGTCGGGTGTCGGGATTCAATCAAGTCCCAAGGATCATAAATCAAGAATAAAACGAGTGAATACACATCAAAGGAGGTGCGGAAAAAACTCACATTGATCGGTAGAGATGCAACAAAGACCAAAAACGCACTGCCTTCTCCTTGCTCTGCAGTGGGCTGCGCAAATGGTGGACTTCTCGGCGTGGGGACTGCTTCCTCCTCCAAGAATCGGCCATGGGTGTCCTCCATGGAAGCTCCAAGCTCCAAGCTTCACAAGGTGATTCCTTGCTCATGAAAACACTACCCTATCACCTTTGTATTCCTCCATGAGTGTGCTAGCACTTAGATCTTGCAACAAGATCATTTGCTTCTCCATTTTGCTCGGTCAAAACCATAAAAATAGATGAAGAAATCGATCTTGAGACCGAGAGAGAAGAAGAAAAGATTTTGGCTCCAAAAAGCCCTAATACGTAAAAAAGAGAGAGATTGTGAAAAAGAAAAAATTTTAAAAGGTTTATATAATTTCCAAAATATAATAAATCATTTACCTTTTACAATTTCGAAAAGCAAACATTAAATGCTTTCTTTCAATCACCTCACATCAACTCACATCAATCTCTCAAATGTCACATCACTCAAAGTGACATGTGATTTGACGCTTGATGTGACTAATGATTTGACTTACGTACCGCACTCGAATTCAAAATGCGAATGCGCTCGCAAACAATCACGGGCTTGGGTTCGCTAATTACTAATTAACGAATTTTCCGTTGCGTCGTAATTAAATTATTACGCCTAGCGAAATCACTATTCACATCGCTAACGAATTAATTCTAAATTAATTCGTTAGCCCGATTAAAATCTAATTTTAATTCCGCATCGAAATCCAATTTCATAAAATATATCAAATATATTATTTTATCGATTAATTCCAAATTAATCATTTTTCTCTCTTTAATTGATATTTTATCCCAGATAAAATATCTCCGTAATTAATCCCAGATTAATTTTCTCTCTCATTAAATTAATCCCAGATTAATTAAAGTGTGAGTCATACGTAATTGTGAATCTTCGGGAAGTGACCCATGAGATCCCCGGATATGTTGGTAGTAAATCGGGTCGTCGGACTATCCGAACACGTAAGTACCTCGTACTATGTTTATACCGATTCACAAGACAAGGTTGGCTTCTAGCAAAGCGCCAGGCCTACCCAATTCTCCGGAAACATGCTTATAAGAATAAACAATCTATATCAAGCGTAATATACGTGGTATTGCATATTTCGATCCAGTATCGGATGATCACATGCTAGGACTGGGGCTGGAATTGTGTCTGCCCCGTACGAAGCACATGTCAGATGTCTGGTAACTAGTCTCTATATCGGATAACTATGACCTAGTCATATTATCCCGATGACTGCAGTACTTAAGAGAACCAGCACCATATCCTACGTGACCATCATCTCCATATGACTGGAGTGACACTTTCGTCTTAACATCACACCCAACACACTACGATTCTCAATATACCCAGTATTGGCGTACACAGAACCTGTTAAAGCCCTGGACGAACTCAACCAAAGTATATTGATTGTCGTATGTATTAGCGGTGCAAGTCTCAGGTTAAGACCAAATACACCTATCCTGATTTTGGATTTCCATAGACACATAGTCATACTACCAATGGAATTCCGAGGGGGTCTATCCAGAGCGAAGCTGTTTCCCATACCATCGGTGAAACACAACCTCCTATTACACTTGTATGAGTATCCTATACCCAAACATATGAGAACTATGTCGTTGTGCCCTCACAACACGCACAAGTGCAATACTAGTCTTTTATGTATTTATCGATGTCCAATCTCGATAATTCTCTGACTATGGATATTTAATGATTTATCCTTCGCGGACTGATACTGTCACATATCATTCTCAGTCCAGGAACAAATCATATGGACCTCCTATCATTTATACATCTAGGTGATCTAATCACAAATGATACAAGTGCAATCTCATTTGTCACATAGTTAATTTGTACAACAACACCGTGATCTGTACAAATAGTGACGCTATGGGTCATAATTGTCCAACAATCTCCCACTTGGCCTTTAGCCACTCGCTCGAGTGTCTACCACCCGAACTATGTACGGTTGGCTCAAATTTCTGAGAAATGCTTTTCGTCAGCGGATTTGCATGATTATCATCTGATGCGATTTATTCGATCATCACATCGCCATGATGTATGATCCGAACGAATCAGATGAATAGTCGAAGTATGTATCTGGATCGTTGATGAGACCATTAATTCTTTAGCCTGTGCTGACGCCTAGCTCAGCATCTAACATAACTATATCTAATGTAATTAGATTTGTTTATTGACCCAGAAGGCTTCTATTGCCGCCTCAGCTGCAGCAATTAACCCGCATTTGTTGTTTATTCGGTAACAATATCTTGCTTGGAAGATTTCTAGCTCACTGTACCGTTATTCAAACTGTGTAGTACCGTTTGCGACTTTTAGTCATTTTATCGGTTTAGGAAACTTGCTACAGTGATCCCAGTCACTTCAAGTTCTCCATCTCCATAGACTAAGACAATATCCTTAGTTCTCTAAGACACTAAGTATGTTCTTAACTTCAATCCAGTGACTATCATCTGGATTGGCCTGTTTGTGAATCCATATGCTCAAAGCGTATAAGACACCAGGTCACGTACATTTTTCAATGTACGATTCCACTGAGAGTTTTCGAAAGCCAAGCTTTCGCTGATTATTATGGGAATATCATTTCCAAGAAATGACCTATTATCATTATTTATAGGACAATATTTTTATTGCGCTCCCACTAACCCTCTTATATACACAAGAATCATATCGTTTTGAATTAAATCATACACCATTATAATTACATCAAAACGACAATTTCAAGAACCTATGCTTGCTTCAATCCAAACATGGATCGAATAACCTGCAAACGTGTTTGCTAGTTTTGGTACGAAAAAACTGACAGGATGTTTTAAACATCCTCCAAAAGGTTTCCTTTTCAGGAAAGTGATTTTCCCGTTCCAGCTGACATATTTCATAAATGAAACATGTAGAATTAGCAAGCATTATCCAAATGGATTTACCGTGGCAACAAGTAAAAGGTTGAATCGTAGTCAACACAATGTTGATAACGATACCTTTCCGCTAAAAGCCTAGCTTCATGCGTTGGTATGTTGCCATCCATGTACGTCTTCCTTGAAGACTTATAGTACCATTAGGCACAATGCCTTGCGGTACATCAACTAGTATCCAAACTTGTTGATATACATGGAATCCATTTCAGACTCATGACACTATGTCATTATAGGGAGTCAATACCTTGTATCACTTCCTCATACGTAGTTAGTTGGTATACCTCAATAAGATAGACATCTTTATGAGGTGAGATTAGAAACCCATACCCCAGGTTGTTTTCTGACTCTCTCCGACTACGCGGTTCTTGTGTATTCGAAGATTATTGGAATAGTTTCATCCTTGATGAACTATTTATGTGTTCCATTAAGGACTCGGTGCCTTGAATAGTATCACTCCAATTTTTATCGAGTTTTACTATCCTCCCACTTACCACTGCATATCGGTATTCCTCTCAGGAAAACCGCATGGTGAGCAAAAATCTAATTGTTCTCTGGTGAGATGTATAAGTACAATACTTTGGTATCCCTAGGATATCCTACAATTGGCACTTATCCAATTTGGGTTTTAGTTTGGTATCATCCAAACATATGCCTAGCATTCCCAAATTTAACAGGAATGTGAAACCCAATTTCTTTCCCGTTCATATCTAATATGTTATCTGTCAAACAGATTTTAATGGAACCTTATTCTAAATAAGTTCTGCACTGTTTATGCATATCCGTTGAAGGAAATGATAGCTCAGAGCGACTCATGATTAACCTAATCATGTCTAACAAAATTTGGTTACTCGGTTCGGACACACCGTCAAATTGACGTGTTCCGGGAGGAGTCCTCTTTTGAAAGAATACTTTACTCTTTCAAGTATTTTAGAAACTTATTGCTTAAGTAATTTCCATTACGGTCTTACCGTAACGGTTTAATACTATAGCCAATCTGTTTGTCTATTTCGTGTCGAAATTATAAAAGTTTCCGATTTGTGTTCTTCAAAAGAAACACATAACCATTATGCGATGCCACATCCGTATAGGTCACGAAATATTCATATCCACATCTAGCCTAGCTAGACATGGGCCCACTAACTTCACTATGAATTAGGGCTAACAGATCGGTGGCATTTACACTTTTACTAAGTAAATAGTGTTTTAGGCACTTTGCCCAATAAACTAGATTCGTAGACTTTATTTGATTGGAATCAAAAATGTCATAGTACCCACTCTTCAAAAGTGCGGATATACGAGTCTTGTTTAATGCGTCCCAGACAACATTGCCACTTTTAAGTTTCTCCCTGATCAAATCAGTTCGAGCTATTTGTTTATCATGATATACGTGTGAGATTTATTTATATTCTAAATATAAATTCTGTTGTTCACATCTAATGTGTTTATCTTAATATCATCTTTATATAATAAAACATTTTAGTGTTCTAAAATATAAAGGTTCAATCTGCAACTGATTAAACATTGATATAAAGATAATGTTCCTAGTCAAACTAGTTACATTATAACAGTTTCCTAATTTACATAAATACCCAAAGGGTAGTTCCTAAACTTAGGTATCTACGGTCAAAACAGTGACTTTCGTCCCGTTTTCGATTCGTAAATTAATCTCTATTGAAGTCAGTATCCTGTTCAAAACAGATTCTAAACATCAATACATTTTTATGTACCACACTAAGTATTTAAATCTAATTTTAATACTAGCTGTGAACATATTTATGACAAACATATTTGAAGTCAGAGCCTTGCTCGTCTTCAATTCCTTCTTAGGATATGTCCTTTTATCTTCCTAGAAGATTATAATGATTTTGCCTTTACCCTTTTCATATTCCAGAAGCCTTTAGCAAAGCCATGGGTTTCTAGAATATCGAAGTAAGGTGCGCCTTGCGCTACTTGCCAAATTGCAAACTTTGACTTTGTCTCCTTGAGATTAGTCATTAACTCTCCAAGAATTAATTATTGCAATATTTACTTCTAAAATCTAAGTATAGATTTATGAAGATCCTTCAATTTCAATATCATACTTTAAGAATCTAATCCTTAGTTCTGATAAAGAAATTAATGAGTCTATATGACAAGTATAATGGATTAAGTACTAAAGTTATCAATACATGAATATTCCAAATATCATGTTCTACTTATTTGCTTAACTCCATACTTAGGCCTAATATGTTATTTTATCAAATAAACTAACTTATTATATTTCCAGGACCATCCTGAAATATTATTCCCAATTTGAAAAATATAGTCGTTTAAATACATTTTCACCAAGGATTATGTTTTAAACATTAATATTTCATGTATCTTGATTTTAATAGTCCAACTATTTAATCAATGATTTGTGGTACTATGTATTATATTGATTATTATAGTCCAACTATACAATCAAATATAATTTAAATTAATTAACCTCAATTACATTGATTACTATAATCCAATTATAAAATCAACTGTAAATCGAAATTAATTAATTCAAATATATTGATTACTATAATCCAATTATATAATCAACTATTCCAACTGTTTATAAAACAACAATTTAAATATTAGTCCAACTAACATTTAATTGATATCGACGAAATATTTGAAATGAGCGCGTATGGCGAGTAATTGAACGAATATTGCAAATTCAATTCTTGCCTCCCACTATTTTTCGGTGAGCCTCTAACCCTCTGTCGAGTACTCGGGAAACCGTGTTTCCTAGTGGGATAGGATCCCGTTAAATATCACACAATCTTGACTTTGGCCAATAAATTGTATGATAATTAACTAGGTAGATCTCTAAGATCGATTGGATCCAATTCAATTCATAGATCCGATAGGGGGACATCCAAGTCCAAAACATATATCTTATATATGCCAATACATCCAATGTATTGCCTAACCGTTTTCCTCTAAATCAACTAAGCATTGGCTTTGGCACAACAAACTTAGTGATCCCAGTCAAGCGCGACCCATTGACCATGGAAAGCTTCGTAATCAATGTCGATGGACAAGAAGTGGTATTGACTTTGGCCAACAAACCAGAACTTGGAGAAGACACTGATATGGAACAAAGCCTTCGTGATTCAAACACATCCTCGACAGATAAAGGCCTTGCCTTTGGCCAACAAACCAATGCCGTCTTAGATCTTGAGTAGGAATCACTCAATGGAAGAAAAAACGCTTAATATTAAGCGAGAGTTTTTCGCGTGCAAATTGGCAACCAATTTATTATATTTGTTAAGGTCTCATCATCATACACCCTTAATCATGCATTCTAAATACATAATAAAGCGCATATGAAATAAATAATAATGATATGCGGATGGATACTTTACATTGATCCTAGATCAAATCTCTCTCTTTCTCTCTCCAGCTAGCACATGTATTTACTTCTACCCGTTACACTACACTTCTAAAGAAACCTCATTTACATTGAGGGGAATAGGTGAGAAGAGAATACAAAGAAATAAGAGATAAGGCTGGACTCGCAGGTCCAATTAATAAATCAAATTTATTACAATTTCCAAAATTACCCCACCCGACTAATATCCATCCGATATACATTATTCATGCATCGCAACCATGTATTCACACAAGCATGTTATCAATCAATCTAATCAAATTAATTAATCTGATAATTAATGATCATCCAATGTTCAAACAACGATTTGATTTTGTTCGAGTCAAACTCGTTTTACGAACAAGTACTCAAAGTACGATTTCTTCGAATTAAATTAAATTACATAATTAAATCCAATTTAATACACATTTAATTTTAATTCATTATTTAATTCCAAATTAAATATTACACTTTATAAAATAAACATTTACGACTTAAATTCCAAATTTAATTGTTACGGGTCTCAAAGCCTAATTAATATCCAATATTAATTTAATTAAAGTCCAATGGGCTTTTAATTAATTTCTTCAAGGCATGGACTTTTGGTCAACTCGGGTCAAACCGAATAACCAAAATCCAATCCGGGAGTTACCCCATAAGCCCAGAAATTAATTTAGGCCCATTAGGCCCAATTAAACTTTAAAGGTTCATTAGTCACATTTGGGCCTTTTGGATGCTGTTTTGGGCCTAATTGGATCCAACCAATTTTGCCTAAACCCAACTTTGTACAACAAAGCCCAACAAGCCCAATAACAACTTTAAAAGCCCAAATCCAATTTAAGCCCAATAATTAAATTACAAAATATTCCAAATTCCCAATTTAATTAGTTAAAGTGCATAGCATTATTAATTACCCAAATTAATATTTCCAAAACACCAAATTTGTCCAATTAATCATGCTTATCATCAATGAATCATGTCTAACATAATTTGATCAAAATCAAACCCAATTAACACATGCTAAAGTCTCGGCCAAAGGTGAAAAATATGCCCAAATCAAATTCAATCCAATTGAACCAAATTAAACATAAATTCATCATCCCCAAATGATTTCCAACACATCCAATGTTCAAAAAATCAAAAAACCAAGACATTATGGAGCTAACCATTTTCGGCCACAATAAGCAAATTGGGGAAAATCAATCCAATTAATTTTTCAACAAATTGATTATATATAACTCTAAGTTATCCATATAAAAGCATATTTAAACAAACAGTTTGTCAAAAACATGCTTAAATAAAAAAGCCCAAATTTAGTTAAGAACCCTAATTTTCGTTTCATGCTCAAATGGCTCTGATACCATTGTTGGGTTTCAATCAAGTCCCAAGGATCATAAATCAAGCATAAAACGAGTGAATACACATCAAAGGAGGTGTAGAAAAAACTCACATTGATCGGTAGAGATGCAACGAAGACCAAAAACGCACTGCCTTCTCCTTGCTCGGCAGTGGGCTGCGCAAATGGTGGACTGCTCGACGTGGGGACTGCTTCCTCCTCCAAGAATCCGCCATGGGTGTCCTCCATGGAAGCTCCAAGCTCCAAGCTTCACAAGGTGATTCCTTGCTCATGAAAACACTACCCTATCACCTTTGTATTCCTCCATGAGTGTGCTAGCACTTAGATCTTGCAACAAGATCATTTGCTTCTCCATTTTGCTCGGTCAAAACCAGAAAAATAGATGAAGAAATCGGTCTTGAGACCGTGAGAGAAGAAGAAAAGATTTTGGCTCCAAAAAGCCCTAATACGTAAAAGAGAGAGAGAGATTGTGAAAAAGAAAAAATTGTAAAAGGTTTATATAATTTCCAAAATATAATAAATCATTTACCTTTTTCAATTTCGAAAAGCAAACATTAAATGCTTTCTTTCAATCACCTCACATCAACTCACATCAATCTCTCAAATGTCACATCACTCAAAGTGACATGTGATTTGACGCTTGATGTGACTAATGATTTGACTTGCGTGCCGCACTCGAATTCGAAATGCGAATGTGCTCGCAAACAATCACGGGCTCAGGTTCGTTAATTCCAAATTAACGAATTTTTCGTTGCGTCGTAATTAAATGATTACGCCTAGCGAAATCACTATTCACGTCGCTAACGAATTAATTCTAAATTAATTCGTTAGCCCGAATTAAAATATAATTTTAATTCCGCGTCGAAATCCAATTTCGTAAAATATATCAAATATATTATTTTATTGATTAATTCCAAATTAATCTTTTTTCTCTCATTAATTGATATTTTATCCCAGATAAAATATCTCCGTAATTAATCCCAGATTAATTTTCTCTCTCATTAAATTAATCCCAGATTAATTAAAGTGCGAGTCATACGTCATTGGTGAATCTTCGGGAAGTGACCCATGAGATCCCCGGATATGTTGGCAGTAAATCGGGTCGTCGGACTATCCGAACACGTAAGTACCTCGTACTACGTTTATACCGATTCACAAGACAATGTTGGCTTCTAGGAAAGCGCCATGCCTACCCAATTCTCCGGAAACATGCTTACAGGAATAAGCGATCTATATCAGGCGTAATATACGTGGTATTGCGTATTTCGATCCAGTATCGGATCACACATGCTAGGCCTGGGGCTGGAATTGTGTCTGCCCTGTACGAAGCACATGTCGGATGTCTGGTAACTAGTCTCTATATCAGATAACTATGACCTAGCCATATTATCCCGATGACTGCATTACTTAAGAGAACCAGCACCGTATCCTACGTGACCATCATCTCCATATGACTGGAGTGACACTTCCGTCTTAACATCACACCCAACACACAACGATTCTCAATATACCCAATATTGGCGTACATATAACCTGTTAAAGCCCTGGACGACCTCAACCAAAGTATATTGATTGTCGTATGTATTAGCGGTGCAAGTCTCAAGTTAAGACCAAATACACCTACCCTGATTTCGGATTTCCATAGACACATAGTCATACTACCAATGGAATTCTGAGGGGGTCTATCTAGAGCGAAGCTGTTGCCCGTACCATCGGTGAAACACAACCTCCTATTACACTTGCATGAGTATCCTATACCCAAACATATGAGAACTATGCCGTTGTGCCCTCACAACACGCACAAGTGCAATACTAGTCTTTTACGTATTTATCGATGTCCAATCTCGATAATACTCTGACTAGGAATATTTAATGATTTATCCTTCATGGACTGATAGTGTCTCATATCATTCTCAGTCCAGGAACAAATCATATGGACCTCCTATCATTTATACATCTAGGTGATCTAATCACAAATGATAAGAGTGCAATCTCCTTTGTCACATAGTTAATTTGTACAACAACACCGTGATCTGTACAAATAGTGACGTTATGGGTCATAATTGTCCAACATCGGGATCATGTATCTCAACGGCTCTGTCTGGTAAAATCTTGGTGATCACAAATGGACCTGACCACCGTGATTTTGGCTTCCATGGGAAGAATTTCACCTTTGATTTGTTTAACAGTACCTTCTGCCCTGGTTCCAATTGTATGCGCACTAATTTCTCATCATGTCCTTTCCTTGCCTTTACTTTCTACAATTTGACATCCTCAAAAGGCTGATTGTGAAATTCCTCCAATTCGTTGAGCTGGTGGAACCTTTTCTCTTATGTTGCTTGTAGTGCAAGAATTGGCTTTTTCAGTGCAAAAGACGTTTTATCTTCATGCTCCACAGGCAATTAAGATGTTTTAAGTTTATCAATAGAACTTTGCATTGCATTGGAGTTCTGAATGGTACTGTGTATCACATCAAGTCTGAAACATTCCTCATTCTTTTCATCATCTAGGAAATTCATGGTCTTGAATACATTGAATGTTACTTATTGGTCTTGTACCCTCATGGTTAATTCTTTTTTTATACATAAATAATGGTTCGACCTGTAGCCAAGAATGGTCTCCCAATGATGATTGGCACGTTTGCGTCTTCCTCCATATCAAGGACAGTAAAATCTGCTGGGAAAATGAATTTATCAACCTTGACCAGCACATCCTCAACTACGCCTCTTGGAAATACAACCGTTCTATCAGCAAGTTGTAGAGAGACTCAAGTTGGTATTGTTTCTCCAATCTGCAGTTTCCTAAAAATAGAAAAAGGCATCAAGTTAACACTTGCACCTAAATCACATAAAGCCTTACCAAAGTTATGTTCTCTTATGATGCATGGAATAGTGAAACTGCCAGGATCTTTCAACTTTGGGGGAAGCTTCCTTTGAATGATAGCACTGCATTTTTCTGATAATGCTACTATCTCGTAATCTCCCAATCTCCATTTTCATGAAAAAATGTCTTTCATGTGTTTGACATAGCTGGGCATTTATTCCAAGGCTTTTGCAAATGGAATGTTGATGTGCAGCTTTTTGAACACCTCCAGGAAATGAGTAAACTGGTTGACCAGTTTGTTTTTCTGAAGACGCTGAGGAAAAGGTGGAGGTGGAGTGATATGTTATTTTTCCTTTGCTTCTTTTTCCTCCATCTGTTGCTTTGTTTCTTTTGGAACTTCCTCATCTGTTGTTTTGGCTCCAACATCTTTGTTGATTTCAGTACCGCTTTTTAACATGATGGCATGACACTGCTCCTTCCCTATGTTCATTGGATTTGGTTCTGTGTTGCTGGGAAGATTCACCGGCGGTCTGTAACTCTGAGCATTGGCCAATTGTCCAATTTGATTCTCCAATGCTTTGATGGAAGTAGATTGACTTTGAAAAATAACATCATACTTTTTTAACTGAGCCATCACTTTTGCTATTCCCGGTTCATTTGCCTGCTCCTGGCCTTTATTCTGTTGCTGGAATCCAGGTGGTGGATAGTTCTGCTGTTGGAATCCAGGTGGTGGATTATTCTTTTGCCCTGAATTGTTGCTCCATGAAAAATTGGGATGATTCATCCACCATGGGTTGTAAGTGTTGGAATATGGATTGTTCCCCTGTTTGTTGAATTTGTTGACATAATTCACCGTCTCTTCAAGTTGGTTTGGTTCTGGTGCTCCTCCATATGGTGAACTTGTGGATCCAGTGGTAAAAGTCTCCATGAATCTGCATATCTGATCCAGCTTGGGGTTGACTGTTGTATTGGCTCCACTTTTATAAATTCATGCAATTCTTTGGATCATGCTTCTTTCTATTGGCCACAAGGAATTTTTGTTGGCCATTTTTTCGATTAGGTCTCAGGCTTGATCTTCTCATTTTTCCATTAAAGCTCATCCAGCAGCAGCATCGATTATGGTTCTCATTAGTCCAGAAAGCCCATTATAGAAAGTTTGGACTTGAAGCCATTTTGGATTCTCATGGTGAGGACATTTCCAGAGCAAATCTTTGTACCTTTCCCAAGCTTCGTAGAGAGTTTCCGAGTCTTGTTGTACAAAGGATGTCATGTCATTCCTCAGCTTTCCAGTTCTGGCTGGTGGAAAGTATTTTGCAAGAAATTTGGTGGCTAAAGTGATCCAAGTTGTGATGGAACCTGCTGGTAGTGAATGTAGCCAAGCTTTAGCTGTGTCTTTTAAGGAGTATGGAAAAACACGCAGTCTCATTACTTCATCAGCTTCTCTATTGTATTTGAAAGTGCCGCAAACTTCCAGAAAGTTACTGATGTGGGTATTAGGATCTTCAGTTGCTTTCCCCCAAACTGCACTGACTGTTGAATCATCTGAATGCATGTTTTGATGTCACATGCATTTGCTGGTAAAAGAGGAAGTACAATACATGAAATAAAGCCGTCGACCACCGGAATAGTTCTGTCTCGAATGGGTATTGATGGTGCAACCTCCAAAGGTTCAGGTTCCATGTTGACTAAAGCTTCTTGACCTTCTTGCCTTTCCCTTCTCAACTGTCTGATTGTTCTTTTAATTTATGGGTTAAGCGGTCGGAGTTCAAAGCTTCTGGTTTGTCTCATGTAGTTTTTGGGAACCTGAAACGCAAGAAAACATAAAATAATAAGTAAAAAGAAATTAGATACAAGTAAAGGTATCTAACCCCTAAACTAATAGTAAAAGATAAATAAGTCCCCAGCAACGGTGCCAGAAACTTGACCGGCGCATAATCACACGCGTATAATGCAAGCACACGTATCGTTCAAGTAGTATAAAAAGTATCGATCCCACGAGGACTTAATACATAATCTATTAATTTTATGAGGTCAAATGATTACTAGTATCTAACAGGTTGATTGATTGATTTGAAATGGTGATGATTTTGAATTTAAAAACAAGTAAATAAAATTGCACGAAAGTAGGTTTAAGAAAATTCAATATTATGAAACTATCTAGGGTTGTGAATCTTTCTAATATCTTTTAAAAGATGAAGTGGTTATTTCATGTTTGTGTAATAAATCGGTTTACTAACCTGGAACATGAAATTATGGGGAAGCCTCTGTCGATGGTCAGACGTAAATACCCAGTATAACCCAATTGAACCATATGTCTATGTCAACCAAATTACCTGGATTCATTAAGTTTAAGTTCCAATTATGGCTACCCCCGCCCGACAGGTAAATGTCTATCCTATTAGGAAATCTATTAAAGGGTTATCTATCCTCAAGGAAGATCGTGGGATATTAAGTCTAAGGCTGAAACCTAAAATTCTTTTTTCAAGTTTATTTTAGATTTACCAGATCAATCTTATTAGTGGCCAATTAACAAGACGCATTAAGCTTAAGACTTAATAAGTAAACCTTTAAATTACCCAAACTATAAAATAACCCCTTATAAACCGGTGATATTAGAATTCATCACAACCTCAGATAACTAACTTAGTTATGACACATAACTAGGGCTAGTAAAAACTTAAAAGTAAAAGACAAAGTAAAATACTGAAAAGTAAAATGCTGGAAAGTAAATAAAGAAAATTACAATAAAAGAAAATGCTAGAGTAAAAGGATCCACTTTTATTACTACTAATTTAGATATCTCCTTTAATCTAATATATTAACTTGTGATGATTTTACCAACCAGCCATATAGGCGGTAACCTGATTAAGTCAAATTAAGTCCGACCATCCATAAAGGCTGTATCAAAAATTTGTCCATGAACCTGCCATATAGGCGGTAAGAATATTTAATTACCAACTGACCAATCTGGTGGTATCCTTGCTTAGTCAGGTTTTAAACCAGTTTAAAATGAATTACCAACCGAGCAATATAGCGGTATCCTAATTTAGTCAAATTTTAAATAGTGAATATATTATATTTAAGGGAGATTAATCTAAATAGCAGTAATAAAAGTTTTACCTTTCACCCTAGCAGGGGGAAGTTACCTCTTCATGTTGAATAGTAAAAACTGAAAAAGTAAAGAAAGTAAATTATTATTATTACAGAACGTAATTAAAATTAAATACAAAACTGAAATTAAAATAAACTAGATAGAAAACTCCCTATTTACATCTGAGAATTCAGAGAGGAAGGTACATCTAAAACTGAAACCTTGAGCTCTATTTATAGGCCTTGGTAGGCTTCGGGCGTCGCGACACGCAAGGCTTTACGCGTCGCGACGCGACACGTGTCAGGCTTTGATTCGTCCATTTCAGATTCTTATCTGCCACGTGGCAAATGCGGATAAGGTGATAAGGTGACACGTGGCAAAGCGACTGGCAACTCAATGATTATGCTGACGTGGAAATGACGTGGCGCTGACATGGCACGCTGTGATTGGCTGATGATGATTGGCTGGCAACTCTAAAAACTATTTTCAGTAACTAGATTTCAGAAATCAGTTTTTAGCAAATAGTTTTCAGAGACCAGATTTTCAGAAACATATTTTCAAAGTCAGATTTTCATAGACAGTTTTTAGAAGAATGAAGTTTTAGAAACAAAAGTATTTTAAATTGAGTTATGGTTCCCATGCATGACATTGCATTTGAATAGTTTAGAATACAGTCAGGAAGTCAGAGGCTTATGGGGTTAGCTCCGCTATCCCATGCCGGTAACATCTTCCTGATCGGGGATGTTACAAAGATGGTATCAGAGCATGGTCTAGGGAGTCAGTGACTGCAGTGGGTAGAGTACTGGGGTCTTGTATACGTAGTATGTCCGGGATACCCGTATATGAGGCACTACCTCTCCAGTATCTGATCCTCGAGTACGTCCTCAAAGCTTCACAGACAGGTTAGTAAATATTTCGCAGCTATTTGAATTCATTTTTCCTCACTCTAGTTAAGGATCATTCCATAGTCATCTTAGACTATTCTTCGAAGTTCCGAATAAGCTAGGGAACCAGATTGATAAGTCCCAAAGAAAGTTGAAAAAAGAGCAAAAGAGAAAAGAAAAGCTAAAAGAAAAGATACATAAATGCTTGAACCAGTTAGAAACAGGAATATGTAGAGATAAAATGAAATAGAAAGCTTAAAGATGTCTACCCAGGAAAGTGAAAGAGTAGAGAAAGCTAGGAGAGAAGTAAGGAAAGTGTAAAGATAATTAAGTAGTCAGAAGTAAGAAAAGATAGAGATACTGGATTAGATCAGTGAGGAAGTACAAGAATTCATAGCAACAAAAGAAGAATAGAAAAAGCCATAGTAAGTACTAGAGATGCTCAATAAAAGTAAGATTCTTTTCTTCCTTAGAACATTCCCTCAAGCCGAACCAGTAGCCTTCAAGTATTTCTTATAGATAGTAGAACTTAAAAGATATCCACTTATCAGAGGGAAAACTAGAAAGGAAAAAAATAAGAAATGTATATAGATGTTAAGTAACCAGAAATAGCAAGCAAAAAAAAAAAGATACAGTATAGGATAAAGAGAAAAAGCTGGAAGAAAAGCAAAGATAAGTGTAAGAAGGTAAAAGTAAACAGATATAAGAAAGAGATAGAGATACAGAATCGAATCCATAAGGAAGTAAACAAAGGTATAGGAAAAGAAACATACAAGAAATGTTAAAATCAATAGAAATAAGAATAAGAAACGTGGAGATAAGTAACAAAGGATTATATTGGAACTAATAGTAAAGATGAGTATAACAAGATTAGATTAGAATAAAAAGCCGAGTAAATCTAAGGAACGGTTCTTTTCCTCGAGCAAAATATCTTCCCTCCTTAGAAGAATTCCTCCGAGTTGATTCAATGTTTTCTGAACCATTCCATATAGATAGTAAGTTTTCCAAGTATCAAGGACGATTGTGGAACCCTTTAATGGATATGGAAATGCCATATGAAGAGAGAGAGATTTTAGATCTTCTGAACTCAGATCTGTAGGTAAACAAGATGAGTGGTGATTGAGATAATAGATAGCTTCCCCTAGCTAAAGGATCTAATAGATAAGGTTCCGACTTACTCAGATCTTTGCTCATTCGAGATACCAGTTAAGAAAGTTACCCTGATAGAGTCTACCTCATACCTACCATTTATTAGCAATAGGCCCCATCAGGATGTTGAGTACTAAAACAAGGATGGAGAAGCTTCCCCAGACATAAAGAAAATGACAAATGAGATATTACTAGTTCCTATCAGCATGAGTATAAGCGACCGTAAGAAAATCAACGAAGTTCATTTTGAGAAGTTAAAGGACCTTAAAAGATAGACTACTTGGGATAAGAATCAAGGAAGTTTCGAAGGAATAAATAAGAAAACCCAGAATAGTTCAAAGATTAAAATAAATCGGAGTAAAGAATCGATGATAATCGTGGAATCCTATAGCTAGTAGAGAAAATGATCAGTAAAGGAGAACAATTGATAGGATAGATAAATCATGAGCTGGCACAATAACTAAGTCAAGGAACTTTCAAGGAAGTAGAGAAATTAGAGGAACAGAGATCATGGAAAATGATTTATAGGAAAATAGTAAGCAACTTATAAAGAATCTCATAGAGTTCAGAGTAAGGATTGTAGGAGGAGAATAGTGTAAAGGATCAGAAGTAAAGTTAGAAAAAGGTAGGTCAGAAAAGTTTTATTGTTATTACCCAGTATAGAAAGAGATACCAGACATGTATACATGAGGTTCTTAGGCAAAAGTATGGGTCACTGAAATACCGCAATAGAAGAGCCTCAAGATTAGTTCCCACCCTCGATTGATACCAGTAACAAAGATAGTCCCGAAATGTAACCTTGAGATACTCGAGAAGTAAGTACAAGAGTAGTGATAACAGATTGAAATGTATGACCCTTAAGGACAACATCAAATCAGAATAATAAGAAAAGAAAAGATAATCTGAGTAATAGATGTAAAGAGAAACCATTAGATAAAGTAACAAGAGAAGAAGTAGTAGCTAAGTATATGATAAGAAGGTTAATGACAGTGTTAAGGATAACCAAGGACATATGAGATCAGATATCCTTCAAGTAAAGAAAGAAGATATGACCTATAGTAGGTACAGATAGAGAATGAAATAGAAAAGTAAATCAACAAGATGATGGATACCAATATGGAAAGTGAGATTGTCAAAGGGTAATAACAAATAGGAGAGAACATACTAAGTAAGTATTGATAGAAGAGTAATATAATATAAAAATCAGGAGAGCAAGTTTACCTTAATATGGAAATTAATAAAGAGAAGATAGCTTAGTTGTGACCGCGTATAAGAAGACAAACAGATACAAAAGAATAGTAGATAAAAATCAAGAATTGAGATCTATAAGATATAGTCCAAGGATAAAACCTAGACCAAGTAAGCTCTTAGAAAAATAAAGAAAGGATGAAAAGAATACTAAGAAATATTTAGAGAGGAATTGAGTAAGGTACCCAGCCCTAGCTTAAGGAGACCAAACCACTACGGGTTTGGGATGGTTTAACCGTAGGTATGGGTGGTTTGGTAGGTTTGTATTATAGTACAGGGACGACGAAATAGGTTAATGCAAAGTGGTTGTTGAAGAAGAAAAGCTTAAAGACTGCTGAGAGCTGTAAAGGAAATATCGGGAGTTGATAGTCGAGTAATGAGAAATAATGTTAAGGTCAAGTTGGACAAGTGGAATAGAGAAATATCAATTATAGGTATGAGATATTAGAATTCTCGGGGTGAGCCAAAAGATTAGTTATTAATAACTTGCTCAAATTAAGGAATCGTGGAGCATAAGTGAAGGACTAGAAGGAAGAAATCTTAGAGAGAAGGGTATAAGGTACAACAAAAGAACAGAGGAACAATAGTCAGAAGTACTCAGCAAACAGTATTACAGAACGAGGACTTAGGAAAGGGAAAAGAGGAAAGACCCAATAGTAAGCAAAGGTTAACAAAAAAAAGAGTAAGTTCAGTAGCATCTTAGATATTCACGAAGTTAAGGAGATCACGAGTAGACGCCAGACAGGATTCGAGGACGAATCATATTTAAGGGGGGGAAAAATTGTAACGACCGGTAGTTCTTACTACTGCCTACAGTGATACCGTTACGTACAAGGTGAAGGCATGTAAAATAAATTAGAATAGGACTCAAACATATTTATGGAATGAATTTGGAGATGATCGGTAAACATCTCGAAGTCCCGGACGAGACTGTATCGTGTTTATTTTGGACCGCCGATAGTATTTTGGCCATAACTTTTTCATACGATTTCCGACTTTATGAATTTTATATTGTTGAAAATATTAGACCGAGATATACGACTTACGCGTTAAACATCTTTCCAAATTCAGACCAGAACCGGGTAAAAAACGCAAGTCAAATTCTGTATGAATAGTAATTTCGGGGTTAAATGGAGAATTCTCCAATATTCTAGACTTTTCCACTCTTTTCCCTAACTTTCCAAATAACAATTAGGTTCACTATAAAAATCAACCACTATTCACTATTACCAAGGATTAAAAAACGAAATGAAAGGGGAAAGAAAAGAATGAAGCCGTGAGGAAGAGGAGGGGAAAAAGAAGAAGAAGAAGAAGAAAGAATGAGAGAAGAAGAGAAGAAAGAAGAAAAGAAGAAGGAAAGGAAGAAAGAAGAGAAGAGAGAGAGAAGCAAAGAAGGTTTAGCATCCATGGAGCTTTGTGGAAGAGTTGGAAATCAAGAAAGAAAGGTAAGAAACTGATGAGTGGTAAATCTATCACTATTTCCCACTCATTTAACTTAATATTTTGTATAGTTTCTTGAGTTTTGTGAATATTTTGATGTGTTTTGTGTTATTTTGTAGATAAATAAAGTTTCAGGACATTCTGGAGGTGATTTGGAGCAAAACAGTAAAAATTGGAAAAAAGGCATTTTGGTAATTTTCGGCACGTCGCGACGCACAAGCCTTTGGCGTCGTGACGCCTAACGTGCACGGGTCATGCTAACGTGCGCCGGGTCAACGAGTCAGAATTTGAGAAGATTGACTTTGCTAACGTGCGCCGTGCCACGTGTCACCATCACATCCGATTTGCTAACGTGCGCCGTGCCACGTGTCATCATCCTACGGTGCCGATAATCACCATTGCCACATGTGCCACGTGTCACTCCACGTCTCCGCCACATCATCATCCACATCACCAGTTGACCGAGTCAAAGTGCCACGTCATCGCCATGTCATCATCAACCAATCACAGCGTGCCACATGTCGCAATCCTACGATGCCGACACTCCCTTTCACCACGTGTCGCCACGTCACTGCCACGTCATGCCACATCAGCATAATAATTGAGCTCTCAGCCACCTTGCCACGTGTCGCCTTATCTCCTTATCAGAATCGCCACGTGTCATCACCAGAGCGTGCCATGCCTAACTATTCCAGCATCGCGAAGCCAACACCCTTGGCGTCGCGACGCCCAGAGCCCACCGAGGCCTATAAATTGAGCTCGAGATTTCAGTTTCAGTTGTACCATTCTCTCTCATTTCTTTGATGTAAATAGGGAGTTTTCTCTCTAGTTTCTTTTAATTTAAGTTTTGTAATTAAATTTTAATTACGTTCTGTAATAATAGTAATTTACTTTCTTTATTTTTTTATAGTTTTTTACTATTTACCATGAGGAGGTAACTTCTCTCTGCTAAGGTGAAAGGTAATTCTTTTACTATTGCTATTTAGATTAATCTCCCTTAAATATAATATATAAACTATTTAAGATTTGACTTAAAAAGGATACCGCCAGATTGGTCGGTTGGTAATTAATTTTAATTTGGTTTAAACCTGACTAATCAAGGATACCGCCAGATTGGTCGGTTGGTAATTAAATTTTGGTTCCGCCTATATGGAAGGTTAATTATGGTTCTGCCTTTATGGACAAATATTACCGCCTTAATGGCTGGTTGGACTTAATTTGATTTAATCAGGTTACCGCCTATATGGCTGGTTTGGAAAATTTTCACAAGTATATATATTATATTATGGGGGATATCTAAATCAGTAGTAGTAAAAATAATTCCTTTTACTTTAGCATTTTATTTTATTTTACTTTTCAATTTTTACTTTACCGCAATTACTTTTCAACATTTTTACTTTATGTCTTTTATTTTACTAGCCCTAGTTATGTGTTGTAACTAAGTTAGTTATCTAGGGTTGTGATGAAATCTAATATCACCGGTTTATAAGAGGTTAGATTATAGTTTGGGTAATATAAAGATTTATTTATTGAGTCTTAATCTTAATGCTTTTTCATTAACTGGCCATTAATAAAATTGAACTGGGAAACTTAAAATGAACTAGACATAGGATTCTATGTTTAAGACCTTAGACTCAATAGCCCACAATCTTCTTTGAGGATAGATAACCCTTTAATAGATTTCCTTACAGGATAGGAATATACCTGTCACGCGGGGGTAGCCAAATTGGAACTTAATCTTAATGAATCCAGGTAATTTGGTTGACATAGACATATGGTTCAATCAGGTTATACTGGGTATTTGTAATTGACCATCAGAAGAGGCTTTTACATAATTTAGTGTTCCAGGTTAATAAATCAATATATTACCCAACTATAAGATAACCACTTCATCTTTAAATAATATTGGAATAAATCAAAACCCTGGATACTTTTATAAAAATTGAATTTTCATTAATCTACTTTCACGCAATTTTTATTTACCTGTTTTTAAGTTAATTTGTAAGTCACCATTCCAATTTACAAACAATCAATCTGTTAGATACTAGTAATCATTTGGCCTCATAAAAATTAATAGTTAAGGTTTTAAGTCATTGTGGGATCAATACTTTTTATATTACTTGAACGATACATGCACTTGCATTATACGAGTGTGTGTTTACGCCGGTCAAACCAAAACCCAAATCCTATTTAGAAGATGGATTTGGTGATTCAATGCTTAGATTATGATGAGAATTGAATATGATGATGATTGCATGATTTCCTTACTTGAAACAATGAAATTATGATAAATCTTAATTTTTCAAATTTGGGTATGTTATGGTGAAGTATGTAATATAGATTGGAAGATTAATTTGATTAATAAATTTGATAGTTTGATGAATGATAAAATGAGAAAAAGGTTGGGTATAGAATATTTGTTGAAGTATGGAAGTGAAGAAATGGGTTGTGATATTGGATGATTGAATTTAGAGTGTTTGGAGAATTATTTAGTAATGACAATTTGATGTATAAATGAGTGATTGATGATGATATGGTGTTTTAGATGTGTGGAAGTGGTGTAAATTGATGGATTGAGTGTTGGAAATGATATGGAGAATTAGAGATGAAATTGGATAAAAATTCGCATAAGAGAGCAGAAATCCAGAAATCTGGAAACCGTGCTCGCGTCGGGACGCAGGGAGAACCCTTGCGTCGCGACGCATGACATAAAAACTGGGCATTTTTTTAAGTGTCTGAATTGATTTTAGACAGTTCCAGTTCTATTCCAACTTAGTTAAGATCACTCTTAGGACCCTAAATCTGTTTTTTTAGCTCGCAATCCTTGCTAATACAACATAATATGATGAATTACAACTTTACGCACCTAAAACTAGTAAGTTTAAGCCTAGTTCTAGAATTCATCTCGTAGCTTTTAAGTCTGATCAAGCTATCAATTTTAGACCATTGCAGGAAGTGCGATATATTTTGACGAAGAAGTATCATTCCTTCCAGTTTCCAAGCACTATGAGTGGACACTTTCCCTTTTTCTTGATTTTGCATTTTCTTCAATCAAACTTACTTTTCAGTAACTAGGGCGTTAGCCAAGTTTGTTTTATATCATATATGGTTTAGCATGATTTGAGAAGTGTTATGGAAAAAATAGATGTTTCAGTTTGAGATTTATGTTTTCAGTACATGTTTTATGTTCTTTTTTTTCTGGGCAGGATGTAAAACCTCACCCCAGTATGTAACTTGATACAGTGGAATTGACGGATTCAGAGGCATGTGCAATATGGAGGAGTGAGGGGAGGCTCTCAGATCCTCAAGCAGGACTAGGGTTGACAAATCCCCGAAATCCTGGTTTCAGAGCTTGGGTGGTAGCATGGATCCATACCCCCAGTTCTAGTGGTGGCTACACTACCAGTTGAGCTGTTGTCCTGAGTGTAGAGCTCTACGTTGCCAGTTGAGCTGTTGTCCTGAACGTAGGGCACCACCAGCCTCAGAGATGCCTAGTTGAGTTGTGGTCATAGGCATAGAGTACATCCAGTTGAGTTGTGGTCCTGGATGTAGAGCAGTTTTTAGTTTTCAGGTTTTCAGTATAAAGCTTTCAGATTTTCGAGAACTAGATTTCAGAAATCAGTTTTTAGCAAATAGTTTTCAGAGACCAGATTTTCAAAGTAGAGTTTCAAAGACAGTTTTTAGAAGAATGAAGTTTCAGAAACAAAAGTATTTTAAATTGAGTTATGGTCCCCATGCATGACATTTCATTTGAATAGTTTAGAATACAGTTAGGATGTCAGAGGCTTATGGGGTTAGCTTCGCTATCCCCAGCCGGTAACATCTTCCAGATCAGGGATGTTATAGGGTGGGACCCATTAACTTACATTACATGTCATTCATTAATGTAAGTAGTTGGCAAAACTTAAATGTTGCATTTAAGTAATACAACAACCAACTTTTGTATTAAGTTTTTGGAAAACAAAAATCACTATTTATTCTCTTTTTCTTTTCTCTCTTGGCCGATTCTTTCAACATTGGAGGTGGAAAATTTTGCTTCATTTTTTCGATCAAAGCTAGCACTTTGGGAGTCAAACAAGGTGATAGGGAAACTCACCCAAGGGTTTGGAACTCATCTTCAAGCTTGGAGTTTCAACGTCCAAAGAAAATTTTGAATTTCTTCCCAACCGATCAATGTGAGTATTTCCACAACTCCACTTGATAATTCACACACAAATCATTGTTTAGAGATCTTGGGCATGTGTACGACACTAACAATGGTATCGGAGCCTCCAAAACTTGATTTGGAATTCTAGGGTTTATACACTTTAATTTGGGGATTTTGCTTGGAGCATGTATATTTGTAAATTGATTGTTTGGTTATGGTTGGATGATGATGACTTAGAGTTATGCATGATTGGATCTGTGAAAAATTGATTAGATCAAATTTTCTACAAAATCTTACCTTGGACGAATTCAACCCTAGGAATATCTCATGGTAATTTTTGGAAATTAGACAATTTGATGTGTTTAAGGCATGGAATGAATGTTAATTGTTGATTTAATTGGATTGAAATCAAAATTGAATGTTATTTCTTGCAATTGCCGTGAGTATGAAGCATGTTGGAAGAATTGATTTTGCTTCAATTTGTGTTGGACATGAATTGGAATATTAGGCATGATTAATTAGATTAATTAATATTTTGGTAATATTAGATTAATTAATTAATTGTGTTAATTACACTTTAATTGGATTAATGTAAAATTTGGAATGTTATATTAATTTAATTTGGTTGTATTTGGGCTAATGGGCTTGATTGGGCCAAGTATGGTTTTGGACAATTGGGTTGGATCCAATTGGGCCTAAACCATTTCCATAAAGTCCAAAGTATGACTTTTGGGCCTTTGATAATTTAATTGGGCCTAATGGGCCAAAATTGATTTTGGCATAGGGTGATTCCTAAATTGGCTTGGGCATTTTGGGTTGGATCCATAATGGCCAAAGTCCATGCCTAAAGAATCAATTGAAAGCCCATTGGACTTGATTGAATAGTATTGGATACTAATTGGGCCTTTGAGACCAATATGGATTGGATTTGGAATCCAATTCAAAAAGGCACTATTTCAAGTGTAATTGTTTAATTTGGAATTAAACATGAATTAGTATTGGATACGATTTAAATTGGATTTAAAATTGTTGTTCAATATAATTCAAGAATACTTACTCTGAGTATTTATTCTTAAACGAGTTGGACTCGCACAAATCAAATCGATGTATGAACATTGGATGGTCATTAATCGAAGATTAATTAATTGGATTAGATTGATTGACAACATGCTTTGTGTGAATACTTGGATGTATTTGTATGAATAATGTATATCAGATGGATATTAGATGGGTGGGGATAATTTTGGAAATTATTGTAAATATGGTATTTATTTAAATTGGACCTGCGTGTCCATCCTTTCACCTCATATTCTCTTTGTATTTCTCTTCTCACCAATTCCCCTCAATGTAAATGAGGTTTCTTATAGTGTTATGTAATTGGGTAGAAGAATGTAAAATGCTAGCGGGAGAGAGGAAATAGAGAGATTTATTCTAGGAATAATTGTAAATATCCATTCGCATATCATTATTAATTTTATCGCGCCTTATTATGCTTTTAGAATGCATGTTTAAGGGTGAATGATGAGACCTAATCAAAGATAATATATTGGTTGACAATTTACGAAAAACACCCTCACTTTAATATTAATTGTTTTCCTTCCATTGAGTGGTTCTCTCTCAAGATCCAAGATTGGCTTTCATTTATTGGCCAAAGTCAAGATCATTGTCCATCGCGGATGTGTTTGAACCATAAAAGATTTGTTATATATCGCATGTCTTGGGCAGTTGTGACTTGTTGGCCAAAGTCAAGGTCACTTCTGTACATCAACGTGGATTAAGAAGTTTTCCCACTGTCAATGGGTCGCGCTTAACTGGAATCATTAAGCTTGTTGAGCCAAAGCCAATAATTAGTTGATTTAGAGGAAAAGGTTAGGAAATATATTGGATATATGTTTTGGACTTGGAGGTCCACCTACCGGATCTAGGAATTGGATGTGATCCAATTGATCTTAGAGATCTACCTAGTTAAGTTTCATACAACTTGTTGGCCAAAGTCAAGGTTATGTGTTATTTAACGGGATCCTAGCCTACTAGGAAATTGTGTTTCTTGAGTACTCAACAGAGGGTTAGAGGCTCACCGAAAAATAGTGGGAGGCCAGTATAAATTTTCAATTTCGTTTAATACTTGCTAATACACGCTCTTTTATTATTATATCACGTTATATATATATATATATATATATATATATATATATGTATTAGTTGGACTAATATCTTTTATTGCTTTCTTTGAACAGTTAGACTGTACAAGACACTACTCCATTTGTAGTTGGTTATATAGTTGGACTATAGTAACCATTACATTTTGAGTGTACCCGAAATCGTTGATTGGATAGTTAGACTATAGCAATCAAGATGGGTGGATAGATTAGCGTTAGAGACATAATAATGGACGACAATGTCTTTAACGATGCCAATATTCCAGATTGGGAGATGAACCTCAGGATAGTCTTGGGGGCTGAGACGTTACTCTATTTGATAGAGAGACCTCTCGGGCCTGAGCCCGGACCTGAGCAGCCAGTAGAGCGTGAGCTTTGGAAGACTCATCCTGATGATAACTTTACTATTCAATCTATCATGCTTGCTGCAACGACTCCTCAATTTCATCATCAGAACAAAGGCTTGGATCATTATAACATGATGTTGAAATTAAAGGATCTTCACATATATAATCTTAGATCTTATAAATATGAATTGTAAATGAAGTTCTTTTGCTCGCATATGTCAGAGGGTACATCTGTCTAGCACTATGTGTTGCAGATGATTGCAGACATCGAACAGATAGGTCAGCTGGGCATAACCTTCGAGGATGAGACTTCTATAAATTTGATCTTACAGTCTCTGCCCGTTTGCTGGGGCGGGTTCATTATGAACTACAATATGATAAACCAAGATAAAACTCTTGGAGAGTTAATGGCAATGCTGAAAGAGGAAAAGCCAGAACTTCTGAAGGGCAAGAAGCGCGATGAGCATCTTACTTCGACATCCCAGAAGGCCAAGGCTTGGCCGAAGGCTTCTAGGGGTGTGAAGACAAATAAGAAAAATGGCAAGGCTAAATCGTCACAGTTTTCTAGGAAGAGAAAAGACATATCCCAAGATGTCTGTCTACATTGTGGCAAATGGGGTCACTAAAAGTGTGACTGCCGTATATACAAGGCGCACATGAAGAAAGCGAGGGCGGGCAATGCTCCAGCTTCAAGTATGTTTGTTATTGAAATAAACATGTCCACTACTGGTTTTAAAAATTGGATTTTTGATTCTGGATGTGGTACTTGTTGGACAATTATGACCCATAACGTCACTATTTGTACAAATCATGGTGTTGTTGTACAAATTAACTATGTGACAAAGGAGATTGCTCTCTTATCATTTGTGATTAGATCACTAAGATATATAAATGATAGGAGGTCCTTATGATTTGTTCCTGGATTGAGAATGTTATGAGACGGTATCATTCCACGAAGGATAAATCAATAAATATCCATAGTCAGAGTATTATCGAGATTGGACATCGATAAATGCGTAAAAGACTAGTATTACACTTGTGCACGTTTGTGAGGGCACAACGACATAGTTCTTATATATTTGGGTATATGATACTCATGCAAGTGTAATAGGAGGTTGTGTTTTACCGATGGTACGGGAAACAGCTTCGCTCTGGATAGACCCCATCGGAATTCCATTGGTAGTATGACTATGTGTCTATGGAAGTCCGAAATCAGGGTAGATGTATTTGGTCTTAACCTGAGACTTGCACCGCTAATACTTACGACAATCAATATACTTTGGTTTTGGTCGTCCAGGGCTTTAACCAATTTATGTGTACGCCTCTTCTGGCTATATCGAGAATCGTAGTGTGTTGGGTGTGATGTCAAGACGGAAGTGTCACTCCAGTCATATGGAGATGATGGTCACGTAGGATACGGTACTAGTACTCTTATGTACTGCAGTCATTGGGATAAAATGACATGGTCATGTTTATCCGATTATAGAGACTAGTTACCAGACATCCGACATGTGCTTCGTACGGAGCAGACACAATTCCAGCCCCAGGCCTAGCACGTGATCATCCGATACTGGATCGACATACACGATACTATGTATACTACGCCTGATATAGATCGCTTATTCCTGTAAGCATATTTCTGGAGAATTGGGTAGGCATGGCGCTTTGCTATAAGCCAACATTGTCTTGTAAATCAGTATAAAAGTAGTACGAGGTACTTACGTGTACGGATAGTCCGACGATCGAATTTACTGCCAACATATCCGGGGATCTCATGGGTCGCTTCCCGAAGATTCACTGATGACTTATGACTCGCACTTTTATTAATCTGGGATTAATTAGAGGAGAGAGAAAATTAATCTGGGATTAATTGCGGAGATATTTTATCTAGGATAAAATATCATTTAAATAGAGAGAAGGATTAATTTGGAATTAATCGATTAATTAATATATTCGATATTTTAAATGAAATTGGATTTCGACGCGGAATTAAAATTAAATTTTAATTCGGGCGAACGAATTAATTTAGAATTAATTCATTAGCGAAGTGAATAGTGATTTCGCTAGGCATAATCATTTAATTACGTCGCAACGGAAAATTCGTTAATTTAGAATTAGCGAACCCGAGACCGAGAGTATTTGCGAACACATTCGCATTTCGAATTCGAGTGTGGCACACAAGCCACATAAAGTGTCAAATCATTAGTCACATCAAGCGTCAAATCACTTGTCACTTTGAGTGATGTGACTTGACAACTTGATTGAATGATGTGAATAGTGATAGAGTGGTTGGGAAAACTTTATGCCATTTGACTTTTGGAAATAGAAAATGGTAAATTTTTTTGGAAAATTAAAAAAGGGGTATATGATACATTTTCCTCACCAACCAAGTTATTATCTCTCTCTCACAATTTCTCTCATTGGTAGTATGTATATGTGTCTATGGGAGTCCGCTTCAGGGTAGGTGTATTTGGTCTTAACCTGAGACTTGCATCGCTAGTACTTGCGACAATCGGTAAACTTTGGTTTTTGTCTTCCAGGGCTTTAACAGGTTCTGTGTACGCCTCTTCTAGGTTTATTGAGAATCGTAGTGTATTGGATGTGAGGTCAAGATGGAAGTATCACTTCAGACATATGGAGATGATGATCACACATGGATTCAGAACTAGTTCTCTATAGTGTTGCAACCATTGAGATAATATGACAAGGTCATGATTATCCGATTCAAAGAGACTAGTTGCTTGATATCAGATATGTGCTTCGTACGGGGCAGACACTATTCCAGCCCCAGGCCTTGCACGTGACATCAGATACTGGATCGCTATACGCAATACTACGTATACTACGCCTGACATAGATTATATATTCCAGTAAGAATATTTCTGGAGATTGGGTAGGCACGGTGCTTTGCTAGAAGCCAACCATGTCTTGTAAATCGGTAAGCACGTGGTACGAGGTACTCACTTTATCGGATAGTCCGATAACCGAATTTACTACCAACATATCCAGAGATCTCTTGGGTCGCTTCCCAAAGATTCACCGATGACAGTTGACTCGATTAGAATTAATCTGGGATTAATTAAGAGAGAGAAAATTAATATGGATTAATTGAAGCTTTATTTAATCTGGGATTAAATGTGTTCGGAAGAGAGATAACACAATTAATTTGGAATTAATCGGTAAAATAAATTTAATAGTTAAATTTGATTTTTCTATTTAATTTATTCGAATGGACTAAAATTAATATATCGGATATATTAAGATGAATTGGATTTCGTTACGAAATTAAAGTCGGACTTTAATACGAACGAACGAATTAATTTAGAATTAATTCGTAAACGCCGTTCGTAATATATTTGCGAAGCATCGTTATTTAATTAAATAAGATTTACTTATTTAGCGATGAGAGTTCGTTTAATCGGATTAAACGGATCCGTGTCGTGGAAATGTTCGTAGAGACATTTGAATTTTGAATTCAAATGTGGGGCCTACTTCACATAGGGTAGTTGGGAGGGTAGTTGGCATTAAAGCCAATATCACTTGCTTTTCAACCACAAAGTTTTGGTTTAGTGAAACCAGGACTCTCAACTACCAAGTTTTGGGTGAAAAGGGTAAAACCCTTTTTACTAAAACATATCTCTCTCTCTCATTTGTAACACTTGGAACAAATGGAAACCCTAGTTCTTCATGGAATGGGCGTGAGCTTCCTTCTCCTTCTCTATATGATTTTGTGACAATATCAAGTTAGCTAGCACTTCAAGGAATCAACAAAGGTGATAGGGAAATAACTCAAAGCTTGGAATCAACAAAAAGGTTGGATTTTGGAGATCTTCATTCCTAACTCAAAGCTTGGAATCAACACAAAGGTTGGATCTTGGAGATCTTCATTCCTAACTCAAAGCTTGGAATCTACAAAGGTTGGATCTTGGAGATCATCTTCTCAAAATTTAAAAGCTCAAATCCGTTCATTGTAAGTATATTCCGCAACTTATAATGATCTTAATCACATGTTTTCATGCTTATTAGATCCTTGGCATGTTCTAGGAACAACTAACAATGGTATCAGAGCCAATTTTAAGCATGAAAATTTTTAGGGTTCTTGAGCCTAACATTTGGGGCTTTTATGTTTGGAACATGATTCTTTCAAATTGATGCTTGAGTATGCTTAGAATATGATAACTTAGAGTTATGCATGATTATATTTGAAATAAATCAAATGAATAAAAAAATAAAAAAATACTACCTTGGCCGAATCTATAAGGCAGTGGACTGCACTATTTTTGATTTTTTGTAACATGAAATAATGTGTTTAAATGCATGTTTAAATGTTGATTGTTGGTTTGATTGGATTAGAATCAAAGTCAATAATGTTTATGTTAAAATCAAAGAGCATGTTGAGCATGAAATGATGTATTTTGGATTTAATTTGTGTTGAGCATGAAATGATGAATTTTGGCTTCAATTTGTGTTGAGCATAAATTGTTGGTTTAAGCATGATTAATTAAGTTAATTGGTATTTTGGAAATATTGAGTTTAATTAATTAATCATGGCTAATACACTTTAATTAAAATAATTGTGATATTTGGAATATTGTAATTATGTTAATAAGCCTTTAAAAATGAATTGGGCTAAAAGTGTGTATTTGGGCTTAATGGGCTTGGTTTGACCAATTTTGGTTTTGGACTTTTGGATTGGATCCAATTGGGCCCAAAACCAATTCCATAAAGTCCAAATACTTGGCACTTTAAAGAATTTAATTGGGCATAATGGGCCTAAATTGATTTGTTGGCAATAAGGTGATTCCTATTGGGCCTTGGCATTTTGGGTTTGATCCATTATGGCCAAAGCCCATGCCTTAAGAATCAATTAAAGCCCATTGGACTTTAATTAAAAGGATTTGGATGTTATTGGGCCTTTGAGACCCATTAAGATTGGATTTGGAATCCAAGTATTTAAGGCAAATAAATAAGTGTAAATATTTAATTTGGAATTAAATTGGAATTAGTATTGAGTACAAATAAATTGGATTTAAAGTTGTAGTTCAAAATAATTCAAGAATACTTACTTTGAGTATTTATTCTTAAACGAGTTTGACTCGCGCAAATCAAATCGTTGTTTGAAAATTGGATGATCATTAATTCAAAGATTAATTAATTGGATTAGATTGATTGAATAACATGTTTTGTATGATTACATGAATGTGTTGTATGAATAATGTATATCGGATGGATATTAGAAGGGTGAGGGCAATTTTGGAAATTGTAATAAATTTAGAATTTATTAAATTGGACCTGCGTGTCCAGCCTTTTATCTCCTTATTCTTTGTATTTCTCTTCTCACCAATTCCCCTCAATGTAAATGAGGTTTCTTTATTGTATTATGTTATTGGGTAGAAGTTAGAATAGTTCTAGCTGGGGAGAGGAAATGAAGTGATTTGTTCTAGGAACAATTTATGACATATCCATCCGCATATCATTATTAATTTACTTTTTGTGCCTTATTATGTTTTAGAAGCATGCTTAAGGGTGTATGATTTGACCTAATCAAAGATAATTAATTGGTTGCCAATTACACGAAAAACCCTAAAAAACATATTAAGCGTTTTTCCTTCCGTTGAGTGATTCTTACTCAAGATCCAAAGTTGGCATTGGTTTGTTGGCCAAAGTCAAGACCTTTGTCAATTGCGGATGTGTTTGAATCATGAGATTTTTGTTCTATATCGGCGTCTTGTCCAAGTTGTGATTTGTTGGCCAAAGTCAAGATCACTTCTTGTCCATCGACATTGATTACGAAGCTTTCCATGTCAATGGGTCCCGCTTAACTGGAATCATTAAGCTTGTTGTGCCAAAGCCAATGCTTAGTTGATTCAGAGGAAAAAGGTTAGGAAAATATATTGGATATATTGGCATATATATTGTATATATGTTTCGGACTTGGAGGTCCACCTACCGGATCTAGGAATTGGATGAGATCCAATTGATCTTAGAGATCTACCTAGTTAAATATCAAACAGCTTGTTGGCCAAAGTCAAGGTTGTGTGTTATTTAACGGGATCCTAGCCCACTAGGAAACTAGGTTTCCCGAGTACTCGACAGAGGGTTAGAGACTCGCCGAAAAATAGTGGGAGGCTAGTATTGAATTTGCAATTTCATTCAGATACTTAGCTTTACGCGCTTTCAAATTATTTCGTCAAAATTATTTTAGTTGGACTAATACAATGTTATTTTTCTTGTAACAGTTAGACTGTACCCAACTATCGTTGACTAGATAGGTTGACTATCATAGTCAAGATGACTGGAAAGGGAAATGTCCGAGATATTATCATGGGCGAAAATGTCTTCAAGGGCACGAACTTTGCCGATTGGGAAATGAATCTAAGGATAGTCCTTGGAGCCGAGAGGCTGCTATATACTATACAAAGACCTCATGGGCCTAAGCCCAAACCTGATGAGCTACTTGAGCTAGAGCTTTGGAAGACTCACAACGATGATTGTGATACTGCTCAGTCTATTATGCTTGCTTCTATGACTCAGCATTTCCGTCGATAGAACAGGGACTTGGATCCCTATAACATGTTGGCGAGGTTGCAAGATCTTCACCGATCTAACCGAAGGTCACGGAGATTTGAGTTAGTGAAGAAGCTCTTCCGTTCACGTTTGTCAGAAGACATGTCTGTTGAGTCCCATGTGGCACAGATGATTGCTGACATAGATGAGCTGGCTGAGATGGGGATAGTCTTTGAGGCTGAGATTACCATAGATATGGTCCTGCAATCTCTCCCCGACGCTTGGAGACAGTTCATCATAAACTATAATTTGATGAACACTGATCATATTCTTGGATACTTATTGTCGGTTCTCAAGGAAGCCGAGAAAGAGCTGCTTAAGGGCAACAAGCGCGAGGCGCACTTTACTTCAACATCTCAGACACCGAGGGCTGGGCTCAAGGCGACTGGAGGTGTGAAGAAGAAGAAGCATAAAAGAAAGGGCAAGGCCAAATCGTCAAAGGCTTCCGGGAAGCCTAAGGACAAATCTCAGGATGTTTGCCTCCAGTGCGGCAAGCAGGGTCACTGGAAACGTGACTGC
>SKCR01005232.1:0-105925 GCA_019454045.1 Zanthoxylum bungeanum | reverse complement strand
TTAATTGTAGGCATCATAAATAGATATAATAGAAACAAATATAACAGAAAAAAAATGTTTATCAATAGCAACTGGACATTTGTTCTAGAGGTCTACAATACAACGGATGTATTACGTCATCCGTGCAACAATCTAATAATCTATTATCATGCTAAAATATTAAAAAATAACTAAAAAGATTGATATTAAATCATACGTATCATTTATTAATTTGTTAGTTATACCACGTCACTTATACCTCTGTTGCACTAAAGAATTACTCGTTCTAGAGATTAAAGAAGTATATATTTACCCTTCAAACTATATCACATAATAAAATTTTGATTAATAAGTAGGGTTGCTTTTCAAATTCTATTTTCTATTTTCTATATTTAATAAATACGAAATACGCATTCGGCAGATGAAAACTGAAAACATTCTTAAAAATGTAAAATTCATTCTTCATTTTTAACCCAAAAAAAAAAGGGAAAACAACTTTTTTTTTCATAAAATTTTTATAGCAAGTCCTTGAAAGTAAATGATTTTATTGCCCCGTTTAATTCCTTAATCTTCATTTCTCAAATAACAACAACAATACATCCTCCTTTCTATCAAACAATCAACCCCTGGATAGAAGTAAAGGTAAATCGATTTTAACTTAGAAATTCTTCCAGTTGAATGGTTGTGGACTGTGTTTAGGGTTTTGAGAAAGTGAGCAGATAAAGTTAATGAACAGAGGGATAAAAAATTATGAGGAAGACAAATAATATGAGCTAATGAACATACAAGAAAAATAAAAGAATTGTGAGGAAGGCAAAGTATAAATAGAGATAATAATTGAGATTATGATTAGATGAGCCATTAATATATCTCCTCATCAAAAAATATTTGGTACTAGACGTGATACCACTAATTAATAATTATATAATATGTATGAGTGGTGTTAAATATAACTATTATTTATTTAGTTATTTTTTACTATGTAGCACACGGGACAATATATGATTGGATTGTTATATGATTGACGTGGTATCGCGGTTGTATATAAAAAAAATTTCTCCCTCACAATAAACTCTCTTTTTTTTTTTTTTATTCATTATAGTTTCCATATATTAAATAAGATTTGTATTTTACTTAGCACAATATAGTGATCAAATAATCTATGTAATCTACCCCACCTAATAAAAAAAAACTTATGTTTAATTTGTTCGGTTATTAAGTAAATCGTATTTGTTTAGTTTAGCCATTTTTCTTCTAAAAATAAAAATAATCAAACTAATTAAACGCTAAAAATTATTAACCATTACATAATATTTAATTAGTTAATAAAAATTATTCCAACAATAATTCTTTAAAATATATCTATCAAACGAGTTTTAATATTTTTCATTTTCAAGATTTTTATTTTAAATATGAAACCGAACGCAATGAATCAAATACACCAAAAAATTATTTATTATCATTATCAATAAGCACAAAGCTTACCTGGTGATCTTCTTCATCAGCTGCTACATTTGCGTGTACATGCCCATTGCTTTCTTCAGAGCAGGTTTCATGTTTGACATAATTACTCCTCTCATATTCCCATCCTATTTTGTATGTATTTTCTACTTGCCTGCAAAATATTATATATTTTCCATATGTAAAATTAAATGGCTTGAATCTTAATTAAGGTCATACCCAGTGTATAAGGTTCTTGTCGGGGCCGGCCCTGAGTATAGACAGACGAGTGACATCACCTAAATAAATAATATCAAAGTGCCCCAAATATATATTTTTTTACTAGAATATTATACTATGGTCAATGATATCAAAATAAAAAATAATCTTAGATGCTAATCCTGATGTTTTTGGTAATTAACAATGGCCGGAAGATACAAATATGATAAAATAATTATGTACCTTTGAGCCTGAGGGGAGCAAATGGAGAAGGCTCCATGATTCTTACATTGTGCTGCTCTTTGTATCTGCAAGTTCTTCATAGTTATGATGACATCGTTGCCATTATTATGATTCTTCAAGCTTCTGTACATCTAATAATCAAGCAACCATAATTCATGTGAGAACCTTAATTAAGCTCAGCTAATAACCAAATTAATAATTATATATTGAATATTGTAAGTGCATGAAGCTGTGTCATCTCTTTGCGGCCGCTTTATTTAATTTTTTAATTTTTTATTTTTGTGTGTGGCATGCATGCATGATGCATCATGCTTGAGTAATATTTTTTTTTGAACTCTCACGTCTCAGACTTATTAAAATGATGATATTTTTATTGAAATCTCACTCTATCTATATAATAGATTTGAATGTTATAATTACATGAATTTTTATTAACTCACATCACCGTAAAAAATCAAACCCAAGACATACTACATAAAATAGAGGTGTCTCGACCGATAGAACTAGCACTTGTTGGTACGCTAAATTTGATGTTTTCTTATAATTATTTAATGTAAAGTCTCTAGTACTTAATAATTTCGGTCAAAATTATATTATTTTAAGATTATGATTACTAAACATTACTATCAATTTTTATTTTATAAATATAACTTTTATTTCTCAGCATTTAGCTATAACTTAAAAGTTTTATATATATATATATATATATATATATATATCACCCATCATTTAAATATATACATGTTATATGTTTTCATAAAACCCTTGTTGCCTAAATATTATCGAACAAAGTCAAATTGTCATGAATGTCATCATTAATTTCTTGTTTATTTTCACCTTCCTAGAGATTGAAAAATAAAATTCATCATAAATATGACCCAATGATCATATATATCCTTCCACTCATTTTTCTTTTTTAACATTGAATCACATAGAAGAATAGTAAGCCATGTAACCAAGATATGAGTTTAAAATACGCTGGATCTAGTTCTTAAAAATTGAAAAAAAATATATAGATGAAGAACTTGAGCCTCATAGCCACATGTGTTTGATTCCCAATTTTTGTTGTTTTAATGCATAAAATATATTTAAAATGCATTTCATTAATCAATTTAAGTCTTTGATCTATTATATATTACGAATTAGCAAATATATCAGTAAATATGACCATCAAATTTTAAGTCATTTTTTATTCCATCGACGATATTTACCGATAGATTTAAATCCATTAGTAAATTATGTGATAGTTTTTTTTATATCCCAACTAGTTTGGGATACTACAACTATAGAAGGAACATAAACAAAAGTTCACAAGCAGGACCAAATATACCTCATACTTCAGGATATCCCTAGTACCTACTCCTATTGATATAAGTTAATTATCTTATCTATCATTTATCATCATATTATTGAACACACATGAATGACATATATAGTATAGTATATATTCATATACAGTTACCCTATAATTATATAAAATCAAGATATGGTTAGGTATTAAATCATTAATTACAACTGTGCTCACAACTAGCTAGGGGTCTGTTTTCAACATGTAATTCTATCTCCATTAGCTTTAAGTTTTTCTTTTTATCACAAAATTTGGCTCTTCTTTTAAAACATCACATGACACTTCTTTTATAAAGTGATCTACCCTAGCTACAATCTTTAGCTACTTCTTCAAAATATTTTTTTAATGTCATAATTTCTCTTCCTTATATATTATTTTTATTATTATAAAGAATAAGAGAATATAAATACCTTATCTATCACTTTTATAAATACTAATTTTGACTTGATGGATCACTATTGAGTAGGTTCTGAATAAGGTTTAAAAGATGACATAACCATGCAGGAAAATTATGTGAACAAGACTCGTAGGTAAATAAAATCATTCTCAAAGGCTAATAATTACGTGAATTCTTTATTCACCATGTCATCTTAAAAAATCAAACCCAAAAATCTATTATATGGAATAGAAGTGTCTTGATCAAATAAACTTGGATTTAAATTTTAGTTAATTTTTTTTATTTGTTAGTATTGAACCCAAGACCACTTCAATTTCTAATGTGTATACTACCACTAATAGCTAGTTCTTCATTAAAAAAAAAAAAAAAAAAAAAAAAAAAAAAAAAAAAAAAACATAGATCATCATATAAACAAAAAATATAACTTCAAAATTAATATGACATATCTATAAATTTTTTTTTATTGAACTGACTGAAGCATATATGTGAATCATTATTATTTTCTTTTTGTAGTAAAAATCAAAAAATTAAAAATTTATAAAGAAATCGTACACAAATATTGTCAGAAATAAATATATATATTAGAAAAAAATTATTTTGTTCGGTAGATTTTAAAAGCTTTTATAACCTGAAGATGACTTTTGATATGAGAAAGCTTCAGTCCTTTCACATTCATCATCTGCAAAATTCGCTTTGGCGTTGCTTCTGCATGAAAACAAGATAATAGAATCTCAAAATATGCAGATTTAGGGTTATTACATCTGCATGCATAACATAATTTCACACACACACATAACACCAAACTGATCAGATATAAACCATTTTGATGTAATAATTTCTGGACATACGAGATAGTACATGTATAATCTGCCCATTTGGATAATATTCGAGATAATACGAATATCGGATGTTATTACCATCAGGACGTTCGGACCTGATCATCTTTCTCTCATCATAGAGTTTTCACTATTACATGGAACAATCCAAAACAACATGATCGGATAAACTTACTATATTTGCCACCAAGGCTTTCAACTGTTTGAGAAAAGTGTTCATGAAGCTCAGGCGTCCATCGTAGACGTGGAAGCTCAGATTTGTTGTATTGCCTTCTCTGAGAATTTCTCATGCTAGCTTTAGGGTTTTCAAAGAGAATTAGGAGAGGCAAAAAAAAAAAAAAAAAAAAACTTATCCTATCAATAAGCACAAGATAAAGGGTAGGCTTGCCTTTGAATATGAATAGAATGCAGGTTCAAGATGCAAAAAAGAACACATGTTTGGTCTCTGACCAAAGACTCTTGTATGTATGTCAAGTTCTCTATTTCAAACATGTTTTTATTTCATTTAAAAAAAAAAAAAATACTTTTAGTCATTATTATCATAATAGGTAATTCAATATTGTAATATGGAAAAAAAAAAAAAAACATGTATTTTTACGAAATATTCAGTGCTCAACGAGAAGTCAATGAGTGTATATAGGATTGTTGGCATATTTTTCTATTACTATTTTAATATTAGAGATGAAATTATGTATAAAAAGATTCAAAAATGATGTTTGCAAAATACTTTACACAATTAATTGTATTTGAAAAATCACATAAATGATAAAATTAAAAAGAATAATTTTTATTTCAAATACCATGCAAAAATATTGTTCACATATCATTGCTAGAAAAATATTGGCGGCGTAAGAAGTAAAATTAAATAATTTCTAAGATACTTAAAAAATGAAGAATAAATCAAGATCAAGAATACAATTTTAAGATGAAAAACTAATAACATACTTTTCAATAATCTGCAGTTTCCGATCGTATAAAAACAAGAATAAATATCTAATCAGCAATTAATGATAAGAAACAAGGTCGAAGTCATGAGATTTTTTTATGATGGATTTTATAATTTTTAAGAATTTAATTTATAAATTTATAAAAATATTTATTTTATTTATTTAATATTAACAGTTAAAAAAAAATCCAACTCCCTCACAAATAAGAGGTTTCCGCTTATAAGCAATAAGAATTCATACTCTTAATTATTTCATTAATTTGTTTATTTGGATTCGTCTGCATACTGTATTCAGAAGTCTACATAGCACACAAATTAAAGAACTCTTTTTTTTTTCTTTGTCATTTAGGAGATCGATTGATCTATCAAAAGCAAAAAAAAAAAGAAAAAAAAGAAAAAAAAAAGAAAAAACGCTTGAAGAAAGATTAAAGAATACAAAAGTCAAGAAAAGGAACCTGTCGATAATTGAGGCCAAAAGGTAAAATGGCGATTGGTGAGTTCTCAAAATGGTTGTCAAATTAAAATGCATGTCTTAATTACCTTCATTATTTTTTTTCTCATAATTTAATTATTAGCACAATGATTATGTTCTTAATAAATAAATATATGCACTTTCTTATATATAAAAACCTAGGACATGCATGCGTTTATTTTATTTTATTTTATTTTCACTTGGTGGGATCCCTAATATCAAAGAGGATTTGGCCCTTATAGGATTTAAAATTTGTTTTTTGAGTTTTTGTTTTTTAGTCTTTAATTTAAATTTTTTTATTTGATTTGATAATTTTTTTTTTATTATTTGACCATCTAAATTTCGAGGTAATCAATATTATGAGTAAACTATTGTGATAGAGAGCTCAAAAATTGCAAAGCAAAAGACAAATGAGTCAAGGGTTAATCTCTTTCTTTTAATGAAGTTAATTTCCAATCACATTAACATGTCAATAAAAGACGGTGCCTACTTTTGGACCCAGTTTTATGTGTATCTGTGAATGATGCCGTGTTCAACACTACAACACTCCCTTCAAATTCAATGTGCATGAAAAGAAGAAGCAACATATACTTGCAATTTTCTTGGTTAAAATGAAAGTTTAAAAATTCAATGTGATGATGATGTACATTTGGATAAATATATATATATATTTATCCAGTCAATGCTAATACATATTATTATTGTTAATTATCTTGACATTTGATCACTCCCATGATGAATAATTAAATAATTTTGCAGTAAATTAATTAATGAAGGCTTAAGAATTTTGTCTTGCTATAGCCTGCAAGTTTTGACGGATCAGGATTCCTTCCTCTCTGATGAATTTTTTGTAAAGTAAAATTCATAGGATAATTCGTGATGAATTAAGAAGAGATGATATAAGATATATACCTCTGTTAAACTCCACATGCCGAATTCTGGAAACCAGCATGCTTATTTTTATTTTTATTTTTTGTGTTGTTTTTTTTAGGTAGACCTTGATATTGGAATCATAATTACCCGTGCCATATTTTTGATTCTTTGCATCTAGGGTTTTTACAGGGATGGAGTCTTCGGTGAGATCGGGATACTCATTTCTTATTTTAATAATGGACGAGATTAGGTAAAACTCCATCTCCTTTTCATTACCTATTTAAATTTTAACTCATTTATTTTATATTTTTCAATAAATATATTCAAATTACTTTTTACAATTTTATATAATAATAAATTTTTTTCTATCATTCAGGGATCAGGGTCTCTCGATGATATCTTTTTATTATTCAAGGATCACTATCATCTCTCCTGAAATAATTACTCGGGGACGGGAAAGGGATGAGGGCATCTAAATATTTTTAGGGATTGTTAGGAATGTCAATCTCGTCCTTTCCCCTCTCCATTGTCATCACTAGGTTAATGACATATTTTATCAAACGACTTACATGATTTATTTTATTATTATTTTTTAAGGAAAATGACACCATGAACGGCCAACGTTTAGGAAAATGATATAAAAACCTTAATATTTCAAAAAAAAAATATATAGACCCCATTCATTAATCAATTTTATTATTTATTTTTATGGAAAAAAGTATAATTTAGTATATTTATAATATTCTCACCTATCATTTTTATATAAATAAATAATATTAATCATTTAAATGTAAAGACAAATAAAAGCTATTAAGAAATAATGGATTGTATGACTTTTTTGGAATATTAGGACACAAAGTCCATTTCTTTAAAAGTTGAGTGGCTAACATTTCTTTTTCCTTTTTTTCAATTAGCTTTTGATCTGTTTGCTATAACAAACAATCAGGGGCTGTTCTAAGATTTAGAAGCCTAGTTTTTAAAATGGGGCCCCTGATTTTTTTTTTTTTTTTTTTTACTTCTTTATTACAATGATCCTAATTTTGAATTTTAATGATTTCATCAAAAAGGTGCTATACAAAATCCTAATCCATATATCTAATTATTTTAATTTTAATTTTTATTTAATTTGAGACCTGCTCAAATTCTGGACCCCAACCCATTATTTATGTGGACTGACTCAGGGCCCGCCTTGCAAACAATGTAAATTGAATTTGAAAGATGATTCTGAAAAAATAAAAATGAAAAAAGATGCTTGTTTTAAGCTTTACATGCGCAGAGAAATTGTCTAAATAAGATTAGTAAGGGTATTCTAAGTTTTTTCATAAAAAATATGTGATAAATCATTTTAGTTTCTAAACCACTGTTGCAAAAAATTTAACATAAAACTCAACTTAACACTAAATTTATTTTTTATTTTTTTATTTTTTAACTTAGAGCTTAACACACCTCAATATAGTTAATACCAGAAAGAACCTAAAGTTTCCTACCTCAGGCATATTTATGAATTTTCTTTTGTAAATTCTTGGAAATTGGAATGTGTGCAGCTGCTTTCTTGGATTGGATGAAACAAACAAATTCTACCCAAGAATGAATGAAGGGGATAAAGTCTCTTTTTTCCCATCTCTCTCTCTCTCTCTGGAAATTTAGGTAAGATATGGTTAGCAATAGGACTCAAATAATTAGATATTATCAATCTTTTGACTTGATATGTTTCTACCATTTATGTCTTAGCTAGCAGTATCATTACTCCCATTACAGCTAAGCCATGATAAATTTTCAAGCCTTTTCTAGAAGAATGCTTTATTTTTAATTTTTTAGAATTACATTACAATCTATTAATATTTATAATCACAAATTAATCGGAACTTTTTAAATCTGTTTTATAATTGAATAGTTAATGTTGATGGCTATTTTTCGTTCCAAGTGTAATATGAGAAATTAGTTACTCGAATAAACCTTCTCCAATAGTGAATTTGTTTGGTTAGTAGGGAACCAAAGTAAACTTAGCAAGTAGACAGATAATCACAAAGATAAGGATTTATGTAGTTCAGCGGAGAGTGGCTCCAACCTACATTCACGGGAGTAAGAGGTGATATTTATTACCTGTTCGGGGTCAAAACCAATCCGAGCTACAAATGGGGTGATGAGCTTACAAGGAGTTTAAAAACACCTCGGGTCTTACACTAGCCTGTTACAACTCTATCAGATGATCGGATACCGACCAACTTTCTCTCTCTATCACTAGGTTTTAGAGTTCTTTTACAAGTAGTAAGTTATGAAAATTGCTCCTCCTTGAATCTGTGGCTTCGACTCCTTTATATAGTCTTCTAAATTCACTATTTCACCGCCCATGACGTCAGTTCATGTTATTGCCATCATTGTAGTAACAACTCTCTTCAACCACCCACAATTCAGCCAATCAAAATACTCTATTTTTACTGTCATTACAATGGCCTCTAGCAGCTTTGCTCTGCCAATCTCATGTCACTGCACCGCCCTATGGCGGCTAGGAAATGTTATTTATAATGAGAACCGTTGCTTTTTCCATAATCATCATTAACCTTCCAGAAGCTCAATCTTTCTATTAAGGCATATGTCACACACTCTTAAGTACAAAACTCGTGGTTCCAACTTCGTTCCTCGGGTCGGAAAACCAAAGCGAATGATGATTGGCCAGTCTTTCTGACCGCTCAAACCAGGTCGAGTTCACAAAACAATACCACATCGGGTCGACTTCCATAAATGCTTAAATATTATCAAAAATCTATCTCTCCTCTAGGTCAGGTCGGCTTCCCAACTTTGCTTCATCAATCGATACTGTCCTCGGGAAAACTCCCTTGCAACTATTGAGCTCGGGTCCTACGTCTGACCTCAGCCTCTCTGGGCCCTCATCATCCTTTTGGCCAAGTACAAACCCCATTTTACCACTCCTCGGTATTCAAAACTTCTTCGGGGTAAAAAAATCACCATAATTGTCATATAGTTCTCGATATCAACGAGTTAGTGAGTTGATGCCGGGAACTTCAAAAAAGATGGTGGTACAGACCGAACCTTTATCCATGTTGCAGCTCATAATTACTCATATTTCCATTTCCCTCGAGTTAGGATGCAACACATACGACCAAAGATTCCATTTTTGTAATGATTGCTCTTCTTTCACCGCCAACTGTAGAGTCTTCCTAGGGTTTCTGAATCGTTCCTAGGAATATGTGAATGCATAATGGTCTTCCTTAAATGCCCATTATATCAATCAAATCTTCTTTTTGTTTCGTCTCCCTAAGACACCAGGTGTCGTGCATCCATGGCTTACGCACCAAAATTAAAACGGTTGTGATCAACCGAGCTCGTGGCTTTACCTAGGTATTTCATTTGAAATTAACGGCTGGAATCTCCCTTATATGTGCCATCGATCCTTTATACTTGCTTTAAACTGACGGTCAAGATTAGCTTGAGCTGCATATTTAAAGGTTGTTGCCCTTCAATTTTTTTTTCTTTTAGCACTTTATCTTCTCCATAGCAACCGTTCTAGAGTTCCGAGCAGTCTTCTGCAACTCAGACCTCCTCAAACTTTTCCAAGCTCCTTTCATCACCAGCCTTCAGGACAGCAAGTAAGTTCCCTCATGACCCTGTCTTTTTTCTTTTATTTATGTTGGTATGTGATGATGAGATGCTTGCATAGTATTTATTGGGTTTCTTGGGAGCAAATGACGGTCTGTGTGGGTTTATTTGGTGTGGGCATTGATGAATGGTAATTATATCACTATTTCCCACTTATTTAACCTAATATTTTGTATAGTTTCTTGAGTTTTGTGAATATTTTGATGTATTTTGTAGATAAATAAAGTTTCAGAACTCTCTGGAGGTGATTTGGGGCCAAAACAGTGAAAATTGGAAAAAAAGGCATTTTGGTAATTTTGGTGCGTCGCGACGCGCAAGCCTTTGGCGTCGCGACGCCTAAAATGCACCACGACTTGCTAACGTGCACCGAGTCCACAAGTCAGAATCTGAGAAATTTGACTTTGCTAACGTGCGTCGTGCCACGTGTCACCATCATAGCCGATCTACTAACATGCGCTGTGCCACGTGTCATCATCCTACGTGCCGACAGTCGCCATCACCACGTGTCGCCACATGTCACTACACGTGTCTGCCATGTCATCATCCACATCACCAGTTGACCGAGTCAACGTGCCACATCATCGCCACGTCATCATCAACCAATCACAGCATGCCACGTGTCATCATTCTATAGTGCCGACAGTCACTTTCGCCACGTGGCGCCACGTCAGCTCAATTATTGACTCATTTATCCGAATTGACACGTGGCAGATAAGAATCTGAAATCAGCCAATCACGAGCCGCCACGTGTCGCAATCATTGAGCTCCCAGCCGCCTTGCCACGTGTCACCTTATCACCTTATCCAGAATCCCACGCGACGATCCATAAGCTGCCACGTCGACAATCACGCGCGTCGAGACGCCGACCCCCTACTGACGCTTATAAATAGAGCTCGAAATTTCAGTTTCAGTGTACCTTCCTCTCTAATTTCTCTGATGTAAATAGAGAGTTTTCTATCTAGTTTCTTTTAATTTTAGTTTTGTAATTAATTTTAATTACGTTATGTGATAATAGTAATTTAATTTCTTTACTTTTTACAGTTTTTACTATTCACCATGAGGAGGTAACTTCCCCCTGCTAGGGTTAAAGGTAATTCTTTTACTATTGCTATTTAGATTAATCTCCCTTAAATATAATATATTCACTATTTATAATTTGACTTAAAAAGGATACCGCTATATTGGTCAGTTGGTAATTCATTTTAATCTGGTTTAAACCTGACTAATAAAGGATACCGCCAGATTGGTCGGTTGGTAATTAAATTTTCTTACCGCCTATATGGCATGTTTATTTTGGTTCCGCCTTTATGGCTGGTTGGACTTAATTTGACTTAATCAGGTTACCGCCTATATGGACGGTTGGTAAAATAATCACAAGTTAATATATTATATTAAAGGAGATATCTAAATAGTAATTAGTAAAAGTTGATCATTTTACTTTAGCATTTTATTTTATTGTAATTTACTTTTCAGCTTTTACTTTACCGCAATTACTTTTCAGCATTTTTACTTTATGTCTTTTACTTTTAAGTTTTTACTATCCCTAGTTATGTGTCGTAACTAAGTTAGTTATCTGAGGTTGTGATGAATTCTAATATCACCGGTTTATAAGGGGTTGTTTTATAGTTTGGGTAATTTAAAGGTTTACTTATTAAGTCTTAAGCTTAATGCTTCTTGTTGTCTGATCACCAATAAGATTGATGTGGTAAATCTAAAATAAACTTGACAAATGAATTTTAGGTTTCAGCCCTAGACTTAATAGCCCACGATCTTCCTTGAGGATAGATAACCCTTTAATAGATTTCCTTACAGGATAGACACATACCTGTAGGGCGGGGGTAGCCATAATTGGAACTTAAACTTAATGAATCCAGCTAATTTGGTTGACATAGACATGTGGTTCAATTGGGTTAAACTGGGTATTTGCGTATGACCATCGACATAGGCTTTTGCATAATTTAGTGTTCCAGGTTAGTAAACCAATTTATTACACAAACTTGAAATAACCACTTCATCTTTTAAAAGATATTAGAAAGATTCACAACCCTAGATAGTTTTTAATATTGAATTTTCTTAAACCTACTTTTGTGCAATTTTATTTACTTGTTTTTAAATTTAGAATCATCACCATTTCAAATCAATCAATCAACCTGTTAGATACTAGTAATTATTTGACCTCATAAAATTAATAGATTATGTATTAAGTCCTCGTGGGATCGATACTTTTTATACTACTTGAACGATACGTACGCTTGCATTATACGTGTGTGTTTATGCCGGTCAAGTTTTTGGCACCGTTGCCGGGGACTTATTTATCTTTCACTATTAGTTTTAAGGTTAGATACCTTTTGTATCTAATTTTCTTTTTACTTATTGTTTTTGTTTTCTTGTGTTTCAGTGTTTCAGGTTCTCAGAAACTTCATGAGACGAACCAGAAGCTTTGAACTTCGACCGCTTGACCCAGAAATTGAAAGAACCATCAGACAGTTGAGAAAGGAAAGGCGAGAAGGCCAAAAAGCTTTAGTCAACATGGAACCCGAACCTTTGGAGGTTGCACCACCAATTCCCATTCGAGACAGAACCATTCCGGTGGTTGACAGACTCATTTCATGTATTGTACTTCCTCCCTTACCAGCAAATGCAAGTGACATCAAAACATGCATTCAGATGATTCAGCAGTCAGTTCAGTTTGTGGGGAATGCAACTGAAGATCCTAATGCCCACATCAGCAACTTTCTGGAAGTTTACGGCACTTTCAATTACAACCGAGAAGCTGAAGAAGCAATGAGACTGCGTATTTTCCCATATTCCTTGAAGGACAGAGCTAAAGCTTGGCTACATTCACTACCAGCAGGTTCCATCACAACTTGGAACACTTTAGCCACCAAATTTCTTGCAAAGTACTTTCCACCAGCCAGAATTGGAAAGCTGAGGAATGACATCACATCCTTTGTGCAACAAGACTCAGAAACTCTCTATGAAGCTTGGGAAAGGTACAAAGTGGCTTCAAGTCCAAACCTTCTATAATGGACTTTCTGGACTGATGATAACCACAATCGATGCTGCTGCTGGAGGAGCTTTAATGGCAAAATGAGAAGATGAAGCATGCGACCTAATCGAAGAAATGGCCAACAACAATTCCTTGTGGCCAACAGAAAGGAGCATGATCCAAAGAATTGCAGGAATTTATGAAAGTGAAGCCAATACAGCAGTCAACACCAAGCTGGATCAGATATGCAAATTCATGGAGACTCTCAGCACTGGATCCACAAGTTCACCATATGGAGGAGCACCAGAACCAAACCAACTTGAATAGACGGTGAATTATGTCAATAATTTCAACAGACAGGGGAATAATCCATATTCCAACACCTACAACTCAGGGTGGAGGAATCATCCCAATTTTTCATGGAGAAATAATTTAGGACAAAAGAACAATCCACCACCTGGATTCCAACAGCAGAACTATCCATTACCAGGATTTCAACAACAGAACAAAGGTCAGGAACATGAAAAAGAACCAGAAATGAAAGAATGGATTACAGAGATGTTCAAAAAGCAACAAGCAGCATATGATGTTATCTTTCAGAGCCAATCTGCTTCCATCAAAGCACTGGAGAATCAAATCGGACAACTGGCCAATGCTCAAAGTTACAGACCGCCAGGTAATATTCCCAGCAACACAGAACCCAATCCAAGGAACCGAGAGAAAGAGCAATGTCAAGCCATCACCTTGAAAAGCGGTACTGAAATCAACAAAGATGTTGGAATCAAGGCAACAATTAAGGAAGTTTCAAAAGAAACAAAGCAACAGATGGAGGAAAAAGAAGCAAAGGAAAAAGAAAAAGATCAGATCACTCAATCTACACCTTTTCCACAATGACTTCAAAAAAACAAACTGGACAAGCAGTTTGCTCGATTCCTAGAGGTGTTCAAAAAGCTTCACATCAACATTCCATTTGCAGAAGCTTTGGAAGAAATGCCCAGCTATGTAAAATTCATGAAAGACATTATTTCACGAAAATGAAGATTGGGAGATTACGAGACATTAGCATTGACGGAAGAATGCAGTGCCATTATTCAGAGGAAACTTCCCCCAAAGCTGAAAGATCCTGGCATTTTCATTATCCCATGCACCATTGGAGAACACTATATCGGTAAGGCTTTATGTTACTTAGGTGCAAGTGTTAATTTGATGTCTTTTTCTATTTACAGGAAACTGCAAATTGGAGAAGCAATGCCTACCTCAGTCTCATTACAACTTGCTGATCGAACGCTCACATTTCCAAGAGGTGTTGTTGAAGATGTGCTGGTCAAAGTCGACAAACTCATTCTTCCAGCAGATTTCATTATCCTTGACATGGAAGAAGACAAAGATGTGCCTATCATCCTTGGAAGACCATTCTTGGCGACATGACGAATTGTGATTGATGTACAAAAAGGAGAACTAACCATGAAAGTTCAGGACCAAGAAGTTACTTTCAATGTTTTCAAAGCCATGAAATTCCCGAGCGATGAAAAGGAAGAAGAATGCTTCAAAGTAATGTTGTTGATAGTATCGTTCAAGATACTGAGTCAAATCCCACGGATACACTTGAAGCATGCATTCTAAAAGCATAATAAGGCGTGAAATAAATTAATAAGGATATACGGATGGATATATAACAAATTTGTTCCTAGAATAAATCTATATATTTCCTCTCTCCTGCTAGCACTATTCATAATTCTACCCAATTACATAATACTTCTAAAGAAATCTCATTTACATTGAGGGGAATTGGTGAGAAGAGAAATACAATGAGAATAGAGATAATAAGATGGACACGCAGGTCCAATTTAATAAATTCTAAATTTATTACGATAATTTCCACAATTACCCTCACCCTTCTAATATCCATCCGATATATATTATTCATACATATACATCCAAGTATTCACACAAAGCATGTTATTCAATCAATATAATCCAATTAATTAATCTTTGAATTAATGACCATCCAATGTTCAAACAACGATTTGATTTGCGCGAGTCCAACTCGTTTAAGAATAAATACTCAAAGTACGTATTCTTGAATTATATCGAACTACAATTTTAAATCCAATTTAAACTGTATCCAATACTAATTCATATTTAATTCCAAATTAAATAATTACACTTTTAATAGTGCCTTTTAGACTTGGATTCCAAATCCAATCTTCATGGGTCTCAAAGGCCCAATTAGTATCCAATAATATTTAATTAAAGTCCAATGAGATTTTAATTAATTCTTTAGGCATGGGCTTTGGCCATTATGGATCAAACCCAAGATGCCAAGGCCCAATTAGGAATTACCCTATGCCAAAAATCAATTTAGGGCCATTAGGCCCAATTAAATTATTTAAAGGCCCAATTGTCATATTTGGACTTTATGGAAATGGTTTTAGGCCCAATTGGATCCAACCCAATTGTCCTAAACCAAACTTGGCCCAACCAAGCCCAATTACAACAATTAAATTAATACATTATTCCAAATTACATATTAATCCAATTCAAGTGTAATTAACATAATTAATCAACTAATCTAATGTTTCCAAAACACTAAATAAATTAATTAATCATGCTCATCATTTCCAATTCATGTCAAACACAAATTGAAGCAAAATAATTCATCAAAACATTCTTATAGCTCACGGAAAAGGCATAGAAATTAACATGCAATTTGATTTCAATTCAATTAAATCAACATCTAACATACATTTCATGCCTACAACACATCCAATTGTCTAATTTTTAAAAAATTACCATGAGCATTCCTAGGGTATTATTCGGCCATTGTGGGAAATTGGGGATTTTTATCTAATCAATTTTTCTCAATTCCAACAATGTACAAATCCAATTCAACATCATATAAACATAACCCAACCATCAATTTAGGCAAATCAAGCTCCAAGCCAAAAATCCCAAATTAAAGTATATGAACCCTAGATTTTCAAATCAAACTTAGGATGCTCTGATACCATTGTTAGTGTTCCTAGAACATGCCACAAGATCTCTAAGAGTGATTCGTGTGTGAATAAAAGAAGAGTTTCGGAAATACTCACAATGATTGGTAGAGATTCAAAATCTTTCAAGGATGTAATGGAAGCTCCAAGCCTTCAAATTGAATTCCAAACTCTAGGATTAGTTTCCCTATCACCTCATTTGTCTCCTTAAGTGCTACCTTGCTTGAATTTTTGCAACAAAAATCCATGTAGGGAGAGAGGAGCTCACGGTTTTGGCAAAATGAGAAGAAGAGAGAATGCTGTGAATAGTACTTACTTCATTTCCAAAGTTGACCAAATTAATATATACAAAGGTTGAGTGTTGTAATTGGCTTGAGTGGTATAGAAGTAAAGCCAAGCCTTTCTTCCAACAATTCAAATCCTTAAATCAAGCCCAACCACTTCCATCACATGTCTAATATGTTGATGTAAGTGAAGTGGGTCCCACTACTTTTGAATTCCAAATTTAAGTCGGCTAATCCAACACGCAACTTCGCTCGGGCCCGGGTTCGTTTAATTCCGAACTAAACGAATTTTCCGTTGCGACATTATTAAATCCAATTTAATTAAATAATAATGCCTTGCAAAATTATTACGAAAGTCGCTTATGAATTAATTCCAAATTAATTCGTTCGATCGAATTAAAATCCAATTTAATTCCGCTTTGAAATCCGATTTCAATTAATATATCTAATATATTATTTTTCCCCAAATAAATAAATTAAATAGAAAAATCAAATTTCACTATTAAATTTACTTTGCAGATTAATTCCAAATTAATCGCGTTCTCTCTTCTTCATGAATTAATCCCTGATTAATTCTTACCGTAATTAATTCCAGATCAATTTTCTCTCTCATAATTAATCCTAGATTAATTCTGTTTGAGTCAAATGTCAACAATGAATCTTGGGAAGCGACCCAAGAGATCCCTGGATATATTGGCAATAAATACGGTCATCGAACTATCCGAACACGTGCGTACCCAGTCCCACGTTCTTACCGATTTACAAGACATGGTTGGCTTCTAGAAAAGCATCGTGCCTACCCAATTCTCCAGAAATATTCTTTAAAGGAATATATAATCTTTATCAGGCGTCGTATACGAAGTATTGCGTATAACGATCCAGTATCGGATGTCACATGCTAGGCCTGGGGCTAGAATTGTGTCTACCCCGTACGAAGTATATATCAGATCACTGGCAAATAGTCTCTATAATCGGATAATCATGACCTAGTCATATTATCCCGATGACTGCAGTACTTAAGAGCACTAGTTTTGTATCCTACATGATCATCATCTCCATATGACTGAAGTGATACTTCCATCTTGACATCACACCCAGTACACTACGATTCTCAGTATACACAGAAGAGGCGTACACAGAACCTGTTAAAGCCCCGAATGACCAAAACCAAAGTGTACTGATTGTCGCAAGTATTAGCGATGCAAGTCTCAGGTTAAGACCAAATACACCTACCTTGATTCGGATTCCCATAGACACATAGTCATACTACCAATGAGATTCTGAGGGGTCTATCCAGAGCGAAGCTGTTCCCGTACCATCGGCAAAGAGAACATCCTATCACACTTGCATATGTATCTAATACTTAAATATATGAGAACTATACCGTTAAGCTTCCATAACGCGCACAAGTGCAATACTAGCCTATTTCGAATTATCGATGTCCAGTCTCGATAATACTACGACTAGGGCTATTTTGTTGGGATGTATGCCCTAGAGCTACATGTGATGTAAACGGTTTTATGTGTTTTGAAATAAAACGATGCATTATTCATTTATCAAATTGTTTGTTATTTTTCGCATATTATATATCTTCGTAAATACCGTAGATTACTTATATACCTTCAAACTTAGTGTATGAGTGTCATACACCAGAGGATTGAAGTCTGAAGTTAGTAATCTTAAATAGTCCATAGATAGCAAACAAAGTGGGTACTTTGTTTGTGGTTTATCTATAGCTGCGGTCCATTCTATATTTGTATGGCGATCTTAATCCGGATCGTCCATGTAGAGACATGATAATGGAGGCACCTTGTATGATGCGATTATATAGGACTAGACCCAGATGGAAATGACATTCTTATAATATTCGTTAAGTAATGAAAGTCATTTCAATCTACTTGATGGTCATCTATGGATTGATCTTAATCCTGAATGTACTACGAACTCTTGTATGGCAGGCTGTGTCCTTTGATTTACAAAGGTGAGGTTGGTGTAGCATTCCCGACCAATAGCTACGTACTTTGGGGGCACAGTTTGTTTTGTAGCTGGGAACATTTTACATAGACATGGAGTTCACTCCTTCTTGCGAGAAGTAGATGAGTATCTTTCTTAAGGGTTGATTCGGTACTTGAACGATTTGAGCGCTCAAGTCTTTCTATTACGAACAGAAAGATTAATATTCATAATAGTTATGAATAAATCGTTCATTAGAGAATCAATGGTACTTAAGGTAAAAATAATTAGAGGGGTATAACGGACATTATGACCCGGCTCTAATTACAAGATACTCGTGAAGGATCAATTCGTATGTAATGACTATATCGATGGACAACGACTTAGTTCAACTTAATATTTCATCTGCGGCAACGAGAGTGCAACTTCAGGTTTTTAGTGGAATAACCGGGAGTTAATAATTCGGAATATCTAATTAAGAGCTTAATTAATATTTCGAGATTATTGGAGCTCGGAATTGTGGGTCCATTTGGTCCCCGTGCTAGCTCGATTTACTATAGCGGATTTAATATAATTGGATAGTCTAATTATATACTCACAAAAGAATAAATATTATTAATATGATTAATAATATTAATTATGTCACACTTGAAACGATACATTAAAAGTTAATGTATGGTATTAATAATTATATGATAATTATTAAATATAAAATATTGAATTATATATATGATATAATTTAATAAGGCTAAGATTCTAATTTCTATATTATGGGTTTTGGAAACCCTTGATTTAATTTTGGAAGTAATGACTTTCAAAATATTAATCATATATTTAATTTGTAACATATATTGACTTTATGGAAAGTAAATAATATTGTTACAAAATTAATGAAGAAATAAAGGGCATGGCCGAATTCCTTGATGTATAAGGAATATGATTTGTTTATTTTGGAAAAAAAATTTAATCAAAAATCCTAGCCTTGGCCGAATTCCTTGGTGTATAAGGAATATGATTTGTTTATTTTGGAAAAAAAATTTAATCCAAAAATCCTAGCCTTGGCCGAATTCTACCTTATGGAGGGGATTTGTTGTTTTGTTTGAGTGAAACAAAATTGACCTAAATATAAAAGGAAAACTTGATTTTCTTTTGAGCAGGGCTCTCATTCCAAACCCTAGCCACCTTCTTCTTCTTCACAATTCTCTTAAAAGTTGAGAAACAATTTTGAAGAACAAGAATAAGAAAAATATTAAGAGTGTGTGATTAAATCTCTAAAACGTTTAGGGATTTGTTTGTGTGTGTAGCCCACACTACTTTCCGTTGGTAATGATTTATAGCTCGGAAGATCTTGTGGCGTTGAAAAAATTATCTTCTCATTCATTCTTGTAAGGCACGACATTGAGGAACAATTGCCGCACTTCACTTGTTACAATCGGGGCTCGGTTTTGATTTGTTTTAATTCGGGTTTTGGGAAACACCTTGGGGACCTTTTGAGGCTGAGCTAGGATTGTTTTTGAGTGGAAAAATCAGACCTAAAACACTACAGTAGGTCACGCAAATCAGGGGTTGGTTTGGGTGTAGTTTGCGTGTGTAACGGGTGTAAAACAGTCCAATAATTCACTGCAGTTCGGGGGCTGTTCGGGGACTGTTTCACGCGCATTTTGGTGCTGAGATCTTTTCTGAAATAGAAGTAAAACTTCAGTATACGTGTTGGTTCCATTCGGTTTTAAGGAAGGGAAGACATAAAAAATTTTCAAGGTCGATCCATGTGCCTAATCGCTTCCGCTGGGCGAGGAAAGCGTTTCCTACATATTTAATTATTAAACCTTTCGTGGATTAATACTGTCTCATATCTTATTAATCCGGTACTAATCATATGGACTCTTATCATTTATATATCTATGTAATCCAATTACAAAATGATAAAAGAGCAATTTCCTTTGTCACATAGTTAATTTTGTACAAGAACACCATGTTCTTTACAAAATAGTGATGCTATGGGTCATAATTGTCCAACAAAATCCATATTCCAACACCTAAAACCCAGGGTGGAGGAATCTTCCCAATTTCGCATGGAGCAACAATTCGGGGCAAATGAACTATCCACCACCCGGATTCCAACAGCAACAGAACAAAGGCGAGGAACATGCAAATGAACCAGGAATAGCAGAAGTGCTGGATAAGTTAAAAAAATATGATGCTATGTTTCAGAGCCAATCTACTTCTATCAAAGCACTGGAGAATCAAATTGGACAACTAGCCAATGCTCAGAGTTACAGACCGTCAGGTAACCTTCCTAGCAACACAGAACCAAATCCAAGGAACCGAGGGAATGAGAAATGTCAAGACATTACCTTAAAAAGCGGTACTGAAATCAATAAAGATGTTGGAATCAAGGCATACATTGAGGAAGTTCCAAAAGAAGTAGTTCCACAGATTGAGGAAAAAGAAGCAAAGGAAAAAAGAACCATAAAGAATCAATTTACCTTCACTTTTTCCATAACGACTTCAGAAAAATAATCTGGATAAACAATTTGCTCGATTCCTAGAAGTCTTCAAAATGATGCATATGAACATCCCATTTGCAGAAGCCTTGGAAGAAATGCGCGGCCATGTCAATTCATGAAATATATTCTTTCATGAAAGATATTCGTTCACGAAAGCAAAGATTGAGAGATTACGAGACAGTAACATTGACAGAAGAATACATCGCCATCATTCAGAGGAAACTTCCCTCGAAGTTGAAAGTTCCTGGCAGTTTCACTGTCCCATGCACTATCGGAGAACATTATATTGGTAAGGCTTTATGTGATTTAGGTGCAAGTGTTATTTTGATGTCTTTTTCTATTTACAGGAAACTGCAAACTGGAGAAGCAATGCCCACCTCAGTCTATCTGTAACTTGCTGATCGAATGCTCGCATTTCCGAGAGGAGTGTTGAAGATGTGCTGGTCAAAGTCGACAAGCTCATTCTCCAAGCAGATTTCATTATCATTGACATGGAAGAAGACAAATATGTACCTATCATTCTGGGGAGACCATTTTTGGCTATAGGTCGAACAATTATTGATGTTCAAAAAGGAGAACTAACCATGAAAGTGCAGGACCAAGAAGTTACCTTCAATGTTTTCAAAGCCATGAAATTCCCGAGTGATGAAAATGAGGAGGAATGTTTCAGAATTGACGTTGTAGATAATATCATCCAGGATACTGATGTAATTTCCTCGGAAAAACTTAAAGCTTGCATCACCAACATGACTGACAGCGAGCTAGATGGAGAAATTCTGGAATGTATCAACTACCTTGACAAGCTATTCTGCTTCAAAATGACACCACATATGGAAAGTCTGGAACTACTGAAGAAGGAGTGAATCAAGCCTTCGATTGAAGAACCACCACAGTTGGAGATAAAGCTACTTTCAAGCCATCTCAGGTATGCATTCTTAGGAAATTCTTCTGAATTACCTGTAATTATTTCTTCTTCGCTAACATTGGAGCAAGAAGAAAAGTTGTTGAGAGTGTTACGAGAACACAAGAGAGCCATTGGCTGGACTATAGCAGACATTCAAGGCATTAGTCCATCATTTTGCATGCATAAAATTATGATGAATGACGAGTACAAACCCACAGTGGAGCATCAACGGAGACTAAATCCAATCATGAAGGAGGTCGTGAAGAAAGAAATTATGAAATGGCTGGATGCTGGTATCATTTACCCCATCTCTGACAGCACTTGGGTGAGTCCTATGCAATATGTGCTGAAGAAATGAGGAATTACTGTGGGCACAAATGAAAAGAACGAGCTAATTCCAACAAGAACAGTGACTGGATGGAGAGTATGCATGGACTACAGGAAGCTGAATAAAGCAACAAGGAAATATCATTTTCCTATACCATTCATTGACCAGATGCTAGACAGATTGGCGGGACATTAATTCTATTGCTTTTTGGACAGATACTCGGGGTACAATCAGATTTCCATCACCCTAGAAGACCAGGAGAAAACCACTTTTACATGTCCGTATGGTACTTTTGCTTTATGCATGATGCCATTTGAACTATGTAATGCTTCTGCCATATTTCAACATTGCATGATGGCCATCTTCTCAGACATGCTAGAACAAAGCATGGAGGTTTTCATGGATGATTTCTCTGTGTTTGGAGACTCTTTCAACCACTGCTTGCAAAATCTAGAACAAGTGTTACAAATGTGTGAAGATACCAACCTGGTACTCAACTGGGATAAATGCCACTTCATGGTGCAGGAAGGCATCGTCCTTGGACATCGAATCTCACAAAAGGGAATCGAGGTAGACAAATCGAAGATTGAAACAATTGAAAAACTACCTCCACCAACAAATGTCAAAGGGATTTGGAGTTTTCTTGGACATGCTGGCTTTTACATGAGATTTATCAAAGACTTCTCAAAGATTGCTAAATCTCTGTGAAATCTTCTAGAGAAAGATGTGCCTTTCAACTTCACCAAAGAATGCCAAGAAGCTTTTGAGATCTTGAAACAGAAGCTAGTCTCTGCCCCCATCATAGTAGCACCGGACTGGACCCTTCCATTTAAGGTGACGTGCGATGCTAGCGATTTTGCTGTAGGTCCAGTTTTGGGACAACGCAAAGCAAAAATCTTCCATACTATTTACTACTCCAGCAGAACTCTGAATGAAGCTCAACTCAACTACACAACCACTGAAAATGAGTTGCTAGCAGTTGTGTTCGCTTTTGATAAATTTCGCTCCTATCTGCTAGGTCCCAAAGTGGTGGTCTACACAGATCATTCCGAAATCAAATACCTGATCGTGAAGAAAGATGCCAAACCCAGATTGATCTATTGGATACTTCTACTGCAAGAATTTGACGTGGAGATCCGAGATAGGAAAGGGACATAAAACCAAGTGGCAGATCATTTATCGAGGCTCGAGAATGGAGAAACAACTGGCAAATAACTGACAATCAAAGAAACTTTTCCAGATGAACAATTATTTGCCATGAAATAGCATGATGTCCCTTGGTATGCTGACTATGCCAACTACATAGTATCGGGAAAATAGCCGTTGGAATGGACAACTCAGCAACAGAAGAAGTTCTTTAAAGAAGTCAAACATTATGTCTGGGATGAGCCGTACCTGTTCAAACACTGTGCTGATCAATTACTGAGATGTTGTGTTCCACATGAGGAGGTCAATAGTGTTTTGCAGCATTGTCATTCATCACCATACAGTGGACACTTTAGTGGGAATAAAACTGCAACCAAAGTCCTTCAATCAGGTTTGTTCTGGCCCACTCTTTTTAAAGATGCTTATCTATTTGCTCTTCAATGTGACAGGTGCCAGAGAACGGGAAATATTTCAAGGAGAAATGAAGGACCTCTGCAAAATATTCTGGAAGTGGAGATATTTGATGTATGGAGTATTGATTTTATGGGACCCTTTATTCCATCATTCGGAAACCTGTACATATTGGTTGTAGTAGACTACGTCTCCAAATGGGTTGAAGCAATTACACTACCATCAAATGATTCAAAAGTGGTGATTGAATTCCTTAAAAAGAATATTTTCACTCGCTTCGGAACACCTTGGGCAATTATCAGTAATGGTGGCACATATTTCTACAACAAATACTTTGATGCACTCCTATCCAAATACAGAGTTACTCATAAAGTTGCCACTGCTTACCATCCACAGTCAAATGGATTGGTTGAAGTTTCAAATAGGGAGATCAAAAGAATCCTGGAGAGAACCATTAGATCAACAAGGAAAGACTGGTCTGAGAAACTGGATGACGCATTATAGGCCTACCGGACAACTTACAAGACACCAATTGGTATGTCCCCATATCAAATGGTGTTTGGGAAAGCGTGCAATCTACCAGTGGAGCTTGACCACAAGGTGTACTGGGCACTGAGAAAGTTAAATCTTGATCTATAAGCAACAAGAGAGAAAAGACTTCATCAACTCAACGAATTGGAGGAATTTTGCCTACAGGCTTATGAGAATGCCAAACTGTACAAAGAAAAGACGAAGAAATGGCATGATAAAAAAATAGTACGCATACAACTGGAGCCATGGCAGCATGTGTTGCTATACGATTCACGGTTGAAACTTTTCCCTGGAAAGCTGAAATAAAAGTGGTCAGGTCCATTTGTGATTACTCAGGTGTTACCATATGGAGTTGTTGAGATATACAATCCAAAGTCGAACAACACATTCAAAGTTAACAGCCAGCATGTCAATCACTACTGGGGAGAATCATTTGAGTGACAAAAAGAAAGTGTCACACTTTTAGATCCAGCCTAACGTTCGGGCAGTCATGTCTAGCTGACGACTTTAAACTTAGTGCTGGCTGGGAGGTAACCCATGCAATTTGTGTATATATTATGATTTAGTGAGTTTTATTTTTGTGTGTTTAATTTTTTTAGGTAAATTCAGATTTCAGGATGGAAGAAGTTCTCACAAATCTTCACAAGCAATTTCCTTCTCTCCCTCAAAACTCTCTGATGAAGATCTATAAAGCTCACTTGGAACGGATGAGACTACTGATAATCAAAGGTATTTCTAATGACATTCGTTGGATTATTGAAGCACGGGTCTGATTGCAGGTGAGTCATCTGACTCTTTTATTTCATATCTGCCTGGTTTAGGAAAAAAACACCTATGCTAAAAAGAGAAGAGCTAAAAAGAAGGGTGTTTTCTATAAATGTGCTCGCATGACATGTAATACTCGTTGTCGTTCTTTAGGAATGGTGTCTGATTCCGTGAAGATAAAATTAATTCATTAGGGATTATTTGAGTAATGAGTCTTTGGATGACATATCTAAGACTCTTGAGACACATTCTAGTGGATATATGCATCATGTAATTCACATGTTATATACACAATTCCGTAAAGAAAGACAACATTTAAGTCTCGGGAATCTGACTCTAAAAGACCATGTTTGCCAATTTATAAGAAAATTGGATGGGAAGCTTATCCATGACGCATAGACATCATTCAAGCCGTTACTTCTTGTAAATATTATTATCTCTTTGTCTTTTCCTAATAATTGTGATTTGTTTTGTTATTTTTTTTATTTTCTCCGACAGGATCCAGACTTTTTGACCTTTCACGATTTCTTTTAGCTAACAATCATCCTTTGAAAGATACTAGTGCTATTATTACTCACCTTTTTTCAGGTGTTATAAATTCAACTCATCATTGCACTCTTGAAGGCATCCAGAGCTGAAAAATAAATACAAACAAATGGAAGCCATTTCAAGAAGACGAGTTGTAAATATCTGTGTCTTTTATGGTACTAGTGTTGGTTCTAACCAGAATACGTTGGAGCAGCACATGAATTGGATAGAGTCATAGCTGAAAGGAATATGCACTTAGTACATGGCAAAGGCAGTCTTGGACTAATGGGGATCGTTACAAAGGCTGTACATGAATGAGGCAGTCAAGTCTTGGAAATCATCCTAAAACCCTTGGCGGAGGCAAATCTGATTGGACCATCAAACGGAGAGGAACTGATTGTGCCAAGTATGTCTGAACGACTGTTGGAAATGATAAACCGTGCTGATGCATTTATTGCTTTTCCAGGAGGCTTGGGCGAACTTGAACATACATCAGAAACCAATTGGACTGTTTAATACTGATGAATTTTATGATTTTCTTTGTGTATTTCTTGATGATGCCCGGAGAAATGGGTTCGTGACAAAACCTCTGAAAGAACTCCTATTTACTGCCAGAACTGTCCCATATTTAATTGACCAAATCTTAGCCTTTGAACCACAAATTGACCCTATCCTTTCCAAGATAAAATGGTCCGATGATGATCGTGGTAAGAAGCGTCGATTAAACCTGGATCTTAACCTTTAGTTTTACTTTTAGATGTAGAATTTCTGCTAACCAGGTACTATCTTCTAAACTCATCTTCTACTTTTTAAGAAATTGGGGATAATGTCTCATTTAGGTTTGGGGGAGGGGAATATTTGATTAGTATCTTGTTTTTATTATGTTATTTTTAGTCCAAATTTTTCGAAAAACTCAAAAAAAATTAAAATTTTTTACAAAAATCAAAAAAATATTTTATGTTTTTTGTTTTTAATTCAATTAATCGGGTGAAATTGGTGTAAGAGATAGCCGAGTAAGGAATTTCCACTCCTGAAACGTATCTTAACCTATTTCGAAACAAGTTAATTTTTGTTTATTTCATTTGAATTATTTAATTTGTGAATTCTCCTTAAAACTGATTAAAATGGATCTTCATATACTCAGTTGACAAGTATTACCAACATACATAGTAACATACAGACATAATTTGTAATTGATGAGTTTTTAATATTCAATGCTCTAGTTTAATTGGAGGAAACATCTAAAAAGCGATGGGATAAAAAAACCGTTTGAGATCCGAGTTATTAAGTCTGTAGGGGTGTTTTAACACCTAGTGCCCTAAAACCAACTGGTTTGGGAGCCACTGGCCCAAAGCTTGCTACATGGATCAAAGATGTTGCAAAAAAATATATATATCTGAAGTCTGAGTAATTAAGTCCGTAGGGGTGTCTTAACACCTAGTGCCCTAAAACCAACTGGTTTGGGAGTCACTGACCCAAAGCTCGCTACATGGATGGATGATATTGTATATAAATAAAAAAATATCAGAAAAATATTCCATTGCCTAAAAAAGGTGTGAATTCTGATATAATTTTAGGACAAAAATATTACTCACTTCTCAATTACACTTGTGACTATTGTGGGCAAAAATGAGTTGATTAATATTTTGTTGGCTGTGTGTATGGAAAATGGTAAAAATAATCGGAGAATTCACTTATTCGGTAATTTAGAAAGAAAGAAAACAACTATTCACTTGGATAAGAAGTTTCACTTGTTTAGTCACTAACTTCTTTATTCTCTTTTCTCTTTTCTTTTTGCTTTTGTGTGCATTAGTTTTACTATCTTTTTACTTTTATCAAACGTTTGTGGGTATCATTGTTGTAAGCCCTCACGAGATTACAACTCGTCCACTAGGGACACCTAAGGGTTTAAAGGCATATTGCATACGCTAAATGCAACCGTGATCCCTACGAAAATGGCTTAGTTTAATTTTATTTTAAAGATGTTTTTATTATTTTATTTTTTTTATTTTGCTCGAGGACTAGAAAAATGTTAGGTTTGGGGGTGTGATGAGTGGTAAATGTATCACTATTTCCCACTCATTTGACCTAATATTTTGTATAGTTTCTTGAGTTTTGTGAATATTTTGATGTGTTTTGTGTTATTTTGTAGATAAATAAGGTTTCGGGACTCTCTGGAGATGATTTGGGGCCAAAACAGTGAAAAACAGACAAAAATGGCAAAACTGTCATTTGGCGTGTCGCGACAGCTAGCGTGCGCCGAAGTCTGCTAACATGCGTCAGAACACGTGTCACAATCAGAGAAGATTTGCTAAAATGTGCCTTGCTAACGTGCGCCATGCTTACATGCGCCGTCTGCTAACGTGCGTCGAATCTGCTAACATGCGCCTGCCACGTGTCAACATCACAACAAATCATGCTAACGTGCGCCGAACACGTGTCATCATCACATGCTGCCGAAAATCAACATCGCCATGTCAGCACAATTATTGAGTTAATAATTCAGTCAACGCCACGTCAGCGCCACATCAACATAATTATTGAGTTAATCATTTAGCCCCTGACACGTGTCACCATCTCAGAAAAAGGCGTGACACGCGTCGAAGATCAATATACGTCACGATACGCAATGACGTGCGCGTCGCAAAGCTCAGGGCCAACTTTTGCCTATAAATAGAAGGCCGAATTTCAGATTTGAATTCATACATTCTTCTATGAAATTCCTTAAGAATACTAAGAAGATTGTATTTTGCTTGTTTATTTACAGCTTTGAGTAATTAATTTCCGCTTTTGCACTTTCTTTTCTTTACTTTTCAGTCTTTACTTTCAGCAATTTACTTTTACGCACAATATTTTTCTTTCTTTAATTTTCAGTTTTAATTTTTCAGTATGAGGAGGTAACTCCCCCTTACTGGGGTAAGAGGTAAAGCTTTTAATACTAATATTTAGATTAATCTCCCTTAAATATAATATATAAACTAGTTAAAACCTGACTAACGAGGATACCGCCTGATTGGTCAGTTCGTAATTATTGAAATTGGTTTTAACCTGACTAAACTGGATACCGCCTGATTGGTCGGTTGGTAATTTATTATTAATTTGACTTAATGAGGATAACCGCCTATATGGCTGGTTGGTAATTATCACGCAAAGTAATATATTATATTAAGGGAAATATGTAAAATATTAGTGATAAAAGTGGATCATTTAACCTCAGTATTTTCTTTTATTGTATTTTTATATTTTTTAATTTCCAACAATTACTTTTCAGCTTTTACTTTACAGCTTTTACTTTTCAGCAATTTACTTTCAGCATTTACTTTTCAGCAATTTAATTTTCAGTAATTTAATTTATGTCTTTTATTTTATTTAAGTTTTTACCAGCCCTAGTTATGAGTTGTAACTAAGTCAATTATCTGGGGTTGTGATGAAATCCAATATCACCGGTTTATAAGGGGTTAATTTACGGTTTGGGTAATCTAAAGGTTTATTTATTAAGTCTTAAACTTAATGCTTCTTGTTAACTGGTCATTAATAAGATTGATCAGGTAAACTTAAAAGGAACTTGGAAAAGAGATTTTAGGCTAAAGATCTTAGACTTAATAACCCACGATCTTCCTTGAAGATAGATAACCCTTTAATAGATTTCCTTACAGGATATGAATAAACTGTAGGGCGGGGGTAGCCATAATTGGAACTTGCACTTAATGAATTCAGGTAACTTGGTTGACATAGGAATATGATTAATTGGGTTATACTGGGTATTTGTATTTTACCATCGGAAGAGGCTTTTACATAATTTCATGTTCTAAGTTAATAAACCAATATATTACACAAACGTAAAATAACCACTTCATCTTTTAAAAGATATTGGAAAGATTCACAACCCTGGATAGTTTTATAAATTTAAATTTTCTTCAATCTATTTTTGAGCAATTTTATTTACTTGTTTTAAGTTTAAAATCACTTTCAAATCAAATAACTAATCCATTAGATACTTGTAAATATTTAGCTTCATAAATTAATAAAAGGTTTTTAGACCTCGTGGGATCGATACTTTTTATACTACTTGAACGATACGTGCGCTTGCGTTATACGCGTGTGACAATGCCGGTCAACGATTCTCGGGATACGCTGGCCAAGTCCCTAGATGAGTTGAGGAGTTTATAGGCCGAGCTCTCTGAACACCTTGAGACCACCAAAGTGAGGGCTAAAATTGAAGTGCTGGAGGAATCCATAGAACTTATAGAAATGGTGCAACTTGGCTTGGACCTAGGGATGCTTCACAAATTTCTGAAGGTGGCCAAGGGAGAGATGTCCCATGAAGAGGCCTTTAGCCCGATCCAAGAGGAAGTTGAAGCCATCCCTGATCTGGTCCATGTGTCCACGGTGCCTCAAACTCATGGAGTTTTATGTCACTCGTCTTTCACTTCTGCCCCTCCCGACCCTTCTGAGAATGCACCCGGCCCTTCCATGTAACTTTTACATGTATTTTAGTGGGTAATCCTGAGGTAGCCCAATGTAAAAACTCACATCTCAATAATGATTAATTTTGCATATGTACGTTGATGAACACTAAAAAGTATACTTTTAATAAAGAGAAAGTAATCATTTTATATTTATAGTTTCATTAATCCCCTGAATTTAGCACATTTGTGAAATAATAATTAAATTTATGTTTTATATATTTTTATTGTGATTTTTATTTCTTATGTAGGTGAAATAATACTTTGGATGCATAACTAGAAAAAAGGACGTGACATTTGGATTTTGGAGGCCAGAAACTTAAAAGGGAGTTCTAACAATGTACAATTTCGGATATTCCAACCTTGCGTAATTTTTATATTTTGGCCATGATGTTTTAATCTGATATCGGATTGAGGAAATTTCAGTTCTAGATGAAAGAAAACTCAAATATCCACAACTTTGCGCTTTACAAGATTTTCTAGTTTTGATGTTGTCAAGGCCAAATTGATGAAAAATCCAAAATGTGCTATATGTAAACAAAAAGATTAAAAAAAATAATAATAAATGTTGGAGGGTTGCCATCCATCTTTCGGTGGATGGCCCCTCCATCACATGCAATTACCTAGCAGTTGCAATAATTTCCATGCAATTGCAATTATAGATGTGTTGAACACCTCTATAAATAGAGGTGCTTAGCACCTCAGTTCTGCAGTCTAATTTCCATATTTCTCTCTGAGAATTTGTGGAGTTTCAGCTCTTGTGCATTTTATTTTTCAAGCTTTGTTATAATTTCATTTTTCTTTCAGTGATAAAATTATGTATGTTTTTATTCAAATTATGTATGTTTTTATTCAAATCATGAGTAACTAATTTCATTCTGTTGGGGTAAAGGGTGAAGCTCTTAATATGAGAATATAAATTATTCTTACTTATATTATAATATATGAATTGTAATCTAAAGACTAATATTTAATTTAAATCTGGACTAATCATTAATAAATTTTGTTACCATATATATGGAAGGTTTTATATATTTGGCATAATTGAGTACCTAAATGGACTTGTTGTAGACAAATATTATTACTGCCTTTATGGATGGTTTTATATGTTTTGGCGTAATTAATTCCTTAAGTAAATTAACTAGGTAATAATGACAATTTATATATTATAAAAAGTAAGAGTTCTCTAAATTTGAAATCTCAAGAGTGGATCCCTGTAACACCCCGCCAGAGACAGGATGCTACCGACATGAGATAGGATTGACCCATCTCCACAAGCCTCTGAATTTTCGGAAAATTTGGCATGATGTATCCTAAAATTAGACTAAATGGATCATAGTCCAGTATCAAAGGGAATCTAAGAAGACGTTAAACAAATAAAATGACCCCAGGTCCATACAAATCTCATCAAAATCATATCCTAAGAGCTCCGCCCACATCATCTATCAACACTCAAGGGCTCTATGCCCACCACATCATAAACCATCAAAACATTTACTAATATATATATACACAAATAGCGTGCTCAACACGACAAAATAAAAAATAACCAAAATATCCTAAAATTTTTAAACTTCTATAACTTCTCCCATGACACTTGCGAGGGTGACTGCCATTTGGGCGATCCGCATCTCAAGTATGACTTCCAAAGCTGTCGTGGTTGACCAATCTGGAAGCCAACCTGCAAAACTAGCAAACTGGTTTGGTGTGACTTTTAAAAACTCAGTAAGTAACCATGCTACCATAAACACACAAGTCAAATAAATCAACAGATTAACAGAATTAATAAATATTACAAGTTCAAATTTACCAACTTTTATTATTCTTTATACTTTACCATGAAAAATTTTCAAATCTACATATTCACATATATGTCAATCTTTTAGCCAAATATCCAAATCACACAAATCATCGACCCGAGCATCATAAATAAGTCATTTTACATCGAATTCATTTCCATTATAAATGGTGTGGAGTCAAACTTATTACACTTTATTACGATTAAGCGTTGTTTTAAATATCATCAAATTGATGAAATAATCACACTTCTTTCAATTCAAAACATATTTATCTTATATACATGCAAATACAATATCGTAATTCTTATACATATACGTACATACCATTATGACTTAGCAAACACGCTTTACAAACTCTGGTATTCTCATCGGTTTCAAACCATCCATTCATTTCACATAAGCATACACGATACATACATAACACGAGTTCTATCATACACATACACTCATAAACATTTATGAACATCAAACAACCAACCACGAAGCACACACAACAACCATTACATCAAAGATCATATCATTCAACAACACATGCATACGGCTGACTTACAGACACAATGCTCGAACATGACTCATTATCTATTTTAGAATAAGTATAAGATGAACTTTGTCCGAACGGATCTTGATAAGTACATGAAAGTGTACATTGAACATCGCTAACTCAGCTTAATTATCATGTATTTAATTTTAATTATAGTTTATTCTGTGTCTTGTTATTAGGAAGCAATGAACATGAAGAATGGAACCATTACATATGTTTCGGGACTATACGGACACATCTGAAGCAGGTAGGAAGAGCGAAAATGAAGAAAGCAAAATCTAGAAGATTCAACGCGTGTCGCGACGCGCCACCAGTTTCACTTCCCATACGTTTTCCAACAAGTTGAGCACCGCGACGCCATTTGCCAGCCCCTCGATGCCCCAGAAGAACCCATAAACTTAATTTAGTCGTGTTTGATGCGTACAATGACTCCGAGACTTCTCTATATAAACCCAACTTCGTCCAAACCCTAAAAGGGGAGAAAAGAGGAGAAAAATAGAGAAAAAAACACACAACAATGAGTTGAACCCACAAGCCAGACAGGATGTTCCTCCGATCTATCCAGGCTATGTCTCTCTTCTACATGGAGAACTAATCTCCTGGGAAAAGCTAAGGATGAACTCTTGTATTTAAGTTCTTATGTTTATGTTTTTGATTCCTAAGTACTTTTTAACGTTTAATACAATCGATGTTTTGTTATTCTTTATTATTTTATGATTATATGAATCCAGAGACTATGTTTTATTAACTTGCATATAGGAATATTCATGCTTCTTCTATGTGTGATTGGGGAATCCAGTTGTGACTGGTAAAATTATTTTATGAGTTGGTCTTCTACTGTAGTATTGCCTGAGGGTATATTATCGACGTTAGATAGGTCATAACGATGACTTTATGTGCTGTTAACATAGAGAAGATAATTCATCGATTACCTTAGAATTTTCTTTATTTTGAATTGAATATTTTCGGTTGAGGGCTTGGGATGTGAAACCTTCAATTGAGTAATAAAAGGAATCAATACCTGAATATAGGAATTTGATATAAGAGGGATTCCGGACGCTTTGCTACTTTCTCTATTGATAAGTCTCAACGTATTTTTCGTAGTTTTTATTTCATATTACCAACTCAATCTTTATCTTTTCATTAAGTTATTGCTAACTTTTTTGTTTAAGTAAATTAGTTCCTTATAACCGCTCTCTGAGGAATCGACACCCCAACTATACTGCGATAGTCGCAGGTATTTTTTGGGCGTAATCAAAATTTGGCGCTGTTTACGGGGAGACGGTTTACAATCTAAAGGAGCAGGTTTGCTTAGTTAACAGTTAACCACAAAAGCGTAACTTCATTCCGTCTTTATTTTTTCATTGTTATTTTTTTCTATTTTATTTATTTAATTTCTGTTTAGTTTTAGTTTTAGTTTTGATTTTTATTTTTAGTTTATTTTATTTTTATTTTTATTTTTGTTTGTTTCTCATTTCACTTGTGTTTAATTGCATGCCTAGACGTAGAGACCGACTTGGTAGATTTGTTAGGATTGAAGAGGAAAATTCAGACTCAGAATGTCTGTTTGGTAATCTTTTTGCCACACCATCTACATCTAGCACACACAGCATGAGTGAGTATGAGAGACCACCCATTAAGACTCTTGAAGAGTACATCCATCCCACACGCAAAGCTACACCATCATGCATAGTGTTCCTCCTAATGCACCACATATAGATTTTAAACCTGTAATGATATAGTATTGCCCAACCTTTCATGGTTTGGATAACGAGAACCTTTATGTGAACATTAGATAGTTTGAAGAGGTTGTAGCAACTTTCCATGACCGGTTTGGCACTACAGACACTATTAGACTTAAGTTCTTCCCATTTGCCCTTAAGGATAGAGCTAAGAGCTGGTTGTATTCCTTACGACCTTGGTCATTAGGATCATGGGGCGAGATGACACATGCATTCTTTAACAAATACTTCCCACACTAGAAGACAAATGTCATGAAAAGAGAAACTTTACCTTCTCCCAGAAGGACAATGAAACTCTTTATCAAACTTGGAGAGGTAAAAGGAGATGTTAGCTAGTTGTCCTCCCCATGGGTATGAGCGTTGGTGCTTATTAAGTTATTTTTATGACGGTCTAACCCCTAGAGAGCGCCAATTCATGGAGACAATGTGTAATGGTGAGTTCATCTGAAAAAACCCTGATGAGGCATTAGATTACTTAAATGACCTAGCCGAGAAATCTCACACTTGGACTGGACCTAATGCCATTGATAGCACTGATAGGACACACAACACACTCCTTCTAGCAAATGCATACACCACTTTAGGGAAGAAGATAGTCTTAAGGCATAAGTTAAATCAAAGTTGTTTAACATTATTAATTTTATCAAAGTTGTTTATAGGTTATTAACTATAAAGATATGAACCTTAATATCCAAAGATGGCAAGACTATACATACAGTATAGTAATCAATGCATTATTCATTTTATCAAAGTTGTTTGATTTATATCGCATATAATTCAATTGTCTTGTTTACCTTGATTATTACTGTACCTTCAGACTTCGTGTATGTTTGATGCACAAGAGGATTTAAGTCTGAAGTTAGTAATCCAAATAGTCCATAGAGAGCAAACAAAGATGGTACTTTGTTTGTGGTTTATCTATAGCTGCGGTCCATTCTATACTTGTATGACGACCTTGATCCGGGATCGTTCATGTAGTGACATGGGAATGAAGGCACCTTATATGGTCATATATGGATTAGATTTTAATCCTGAGTGTACTACGAACTCCTGTATGACAGGCTATGTCCTTTGATTTACTATGGTGAGGTTGGTGTTGCAATCCCGGCCAATAATTATGTATTTTGGGGATATCATTTAATATATAGCTGGGAACATTTTACATAGATATGGAATTCACTCCTCTTACGAGAAGCAGATGAATATCTATTTTAAGAGTTGATTCGGGACTTGAACAATTTGAGCGCTCAACTTTTCTATTGCGAATAGAAAATTTTATATTCATAAATGTTATGAATTAATTGTTCATTATAAAATCAATGGTGCTTAAGAGATAAAATATTTAGAGGGGTTTTAACGGACTTTTGACCCGGCTCTATTTATGAGATATTCGTGAAGGGCTATATCCATATGTAATGACTATATCGATGGACACCGAAGTTGTTCGGTTTATTTAATCCATCTACGGTAACGGGAGTTCAACTTCGAGCTTTTAGTGGAATAATGCGGAGTTAATAATTCGTAATATTTGATTAAAGAGTTTAATTAATATTTCGGAATTATTGGAGCTAGGAACCGTAGATCCATTTGATCCACGTGCTAGCTTGATTAACTGTAGCAAACCTAATATAATTAGATTGTCTAATTATATGCTCACATTATATTTATTTATATATTATTAATGAGATTAATAATATTTATTGTCACAAATGAAAACTATGTTAAATTAGTTTAACTTAATATTTTCTAGAATTCTTTTATGAGATAATCAAGTCTTGATTATGAGATAATCAATTTAGTAATAATTATGAGATAATTACTACAATATAATTGAAGGTAAATAAATCATTATTAATATATTGATTTTTATTTACCATTGGAGACAAAGCCATATGGCTTACCATGTCATCGAAGCAATTATGTCTATTAGGTGGCTTGGATACACCTAATAGTTTTGTCATTAGCTAATGCACTTTATGCTTTGGTATGGCCTCCACATTTATGTGTTTGCCATTGAAAGAAAGCATTGAATGCTTAATGACAAAGCCATTATCTTTAGCTTAACATTTCTTATGCTTTGGTATAGCATTCACAATTTTGTGTAGGCCATTGCAAGAAAGCATTAGATGCTTAATGATAAAGTTAGCTGGCTTGTGTAAGAGAATATAATATCTACAATTTCTCTCACTTCCTAAGGTTAACACTTTCCATTCATTCACACAATTTTTGTGAGAAAGATTTGAGACAAAAGAGAGAATAACTTCAAATATTCATAAGTGTTGTGAGAGTATTTGAAATTCCAAATAGCCAAACACCATTGTTACATCCTAAATCTCTAAATAGTTTCGAGGTTTAATCTTTGTGAGTGAAGCCCACACTTCAGTTTGTTGGTTTCGAGTCATAGTTCGGAAGATCGAGTCGTTGATCCAAGTGTTGGACACCAAAGGATTGATCTTGACTACTACAACAAAATGAGAAGGCAAAGAAAATTTTAAAGATCCATACCGGACCCAGTGCCACCATAAGCAACTTCCGCCGCGTAAAAGGAAACGGTTTGCTACAATTGGAATTGAGAGCTTAAGGTTGAAAAGTTTTCTTAATGTTCATGTGATGAATGTTTACTTTGATTCATGTGATGAATGTATTGCGTTGATCGTTAATTTTTTCGGCTCTTATTTTTAGTATTGGAAATGTAAGACCATAAGGTCATATTCTTTCAAGTGTTGTAAGTTCATTTCCTTTGTAATAAGTCCATTTTGTAACTCAATTTGTAACTTGGAGGATCCGATTCCTCAAAGGACTCATTACGAACCTATTCCACGAAGAACTCAACAACATACCATGGAGCAAGATTTGAAGACCAATGGATGCCTTGGATTTATTATACTAATTAGATTAGTATAGAAAAAATAAGAGCCCAGTTAACGAAATTTATGGATGTATGTAAAACTACATTCCGTTATGAGTCTGTAGTAAAAAATGGGGATCAAAACGGACTCCGAAAGCCCCAGAACGGAGTAAATAAAGTACCAGTGTTTCGACAGCGACGACATGCGTTCGAACCCAGTCAAACAAAATCAAACGTGATGCTACTACCTGGAAATGTTCGAACTCCCAACGAACGCTACACGAATGTTTTCAGCCCAGACCTGGGCATATATATATGTTTTAAATTGTTTATTAACATGTCATATAGCCTAGGGTGCCTACTCTTGCATTTTCACATGCCATAACATGTAGACATGCATGATATTCAAGTCATAAAATATGATTTTATGTAAATTTAAAAGTTAAATTATAATATAAGATGCATGTAAATAAATTAATAAGATTAATTAGTTTAAAGGTTTAAAAATTACGAATTCAAGTTTCAGAACAAATGGACATTATGAGTACATTATTTTCCTTGGTATATCGGATGGAAACCTGGATATAAATTCCATAGCCGCTTCCGAATGGACGGTAATTTGGTTTGCACTCGGGATACAATTCCACGTACCTTTGGAGTAAATAACGTACTTTTAATCTATTAAATGGTTTAATGACATATAGTTCATTCGTTGAATTCTAAATTTTAAAAACTATAAGTGGACTAGTAATTTAAGAGTTAAATTGATTAGATCACTATAACAACTTGATTAAATTAGTTTATTTAAGTTAATTGGTTAGTAGAGACTAATCGGGATTATTGAATAAAATTTTAAGAGTTAAAATTGGTTAGATCACTAAATTATCAACTAGTATTAATTAAGGTTATGACTTTAGCCAAGCATAATCTAAGATTTATAAGATACTAGTGAAATAGAAACCTTACTTTTTAAAATAGTGAGTGGGAGAGGGGTATACCACAATATATCCCGCGATCTCTATTGTTATCCAGAAACGGGAGATTCAATAGGTGCCTCGAGACGGCTTTGCTTTCGTCCCCCTACGGATGGTGTCCTTTTTGGGTCAATATCAGGTTTGGATTTCCAAAGGATAGAGACTCTAGATGTATCTGTTGATTTGAACTACCCTATGGCGGCACTTCACTAGTTAAGTCCAAGGGTTCGGAAATGATGGGTCACACTCAAAAAAGAATGATTAAGTTGTTAATCAAAGCTTCCTTGATCAAAATAACGGTAGTTGATTAATATAAGAAAAAGAGTTATTGCAGATATATTAATCAATTGAGAATATCTCAGTCTATCATGCAAATACTTGACCTACCCTACGGCGGTACTTATTTATGGGATGATAGATAACCGTGGCATAGTAATTCTTTTCAGTTTCTAATTCATTATACATTGATCATGCATCATGTTTAATTATATGCCTAAATGTTTGACAATTTTAATATGTGACGAATGAATATTGAATGCGCGTTTATTATTTTTTTAGCCATGGCATCTGTAATAATCTCCATTACCAAACAACAAGAAAAATTAATCGGGGATAATTATGTTAAATGGAAAAGTGACATGAATGTTATTTTGCTCTGCGAAGACCTTAAATTTGTCCTCATGGAGGAATGTCCTCCTGAGCCAGCACCAAATGCTCTCAGAGCTGCACGAAATGCCTATAATAATTGGATTAAAGCTGATGAGAAAGCCCATAGCTATTTGATACCATCTATGTCTGAGGTTCTTGCTGCACAGCATGAGCCTATGGCGACAACATCAATGATTATGCAGTTATTACAGAACATGTTTGGGCAACCTTCTGACCGACAACAACATGAGGCAATTTCCTCTGTATTAACCGCTAGAATGAAGGAAGACGCATCAGTCCGAGACCATATGTTAAGGATGATGGCTCATCTTAATATGGCTGAAACCCATGGTGCACGTATCAATGTGCAAAGCCATGTGACAATGATCATGGAAACCATTCCGAAGAGTTTCCTGCAGTTTAAGAGCAACTGTTCAATGAACAAGTTGACTTTCACATTGACTGAACTGCTGAATGAACTCACCAATTATGAGTCCGTTATTAACGGTCCTCGTAGGCCCAATGCCGAGGCAAATGTTACCGAATCTTCTAAATCTACAAAGAAGAAGAAGAAAGGCAATTGGAAGGCAAAGTAAAAAAAAAATGAAAAAGAAGAACAACAAAAGCTCCAAAGGAACCAATGCCAAAGGAAAATGTTTCCATTGTGAACAACAAGGGCATTGGAAAAGGAATTGTCCAAAATACCTTGCAGAGCTTAAAGAGAAGAAGAATACATGTAAATATGATTTACTTATTATTGAGTCTCTTTTGGTGGAGCATGATAAATTCATATGGATTGTTGATTCTGGTGCCCCACCATGTTTGTTGTTCTTTGCAGCTACTTGACTCATGGAAGGACCTTACTGAAGGTAGTTTTACCATGTGAGTTGGGATAGGGGATTTGTTTCAGCAAGAGCATTGGGAGTTTCAAATTTGAATTTTAATAAAAGTTATTTATATTTGAATGGAGTGCTATATATTCCTGGTTTTCGCAGGAATTTGATTTCTGTAACAAAACTTATGGAATGTGGTTTTTCTATTTCATTTAATAATAAATCAGTTATTATTAGTATAAATGGATTAAACATATGCACGGGAAACTCCGAAAACAATATATATGTATTAAGGCCGTTAATGCATGAATCACTGCTTAATACTAAAATGTTTAAGATTGAAAGATCTAAAACTAAACGGCAAAAGATTTCTCATGATGATACCTATTTATGACACCTTAGACTTGGTCACATTAACCTTGACCGGATAGATTGACTAATTGAGAATGGAGTTTTAAATCAGTTAAAACTCGGTACTTTACCTGTCTGCGAATCCTGTCTAGAAGGCAAAATGAACAAGAGACTTTTTACTGGAAAAGGACAAGAGCCAAAGAAACACTTGAGATAATACATTCGGACGTTTTCGGACCGATGAATGTAAAAGCCTGAGGTGGTTTTGAATACTTCGTCACTTTCATTGACGATTATTCCAAATATGGGTATGTTTACCTAATGCAGCACAAGTGAGATACATTTGAAAAGTTCAAAGAGTATCGTGCTGAAGTTGAGAACCAGTTAGGTAAAAGTATCAAAATTCTACGATCAGATCGTGAAGGAGAATACCTTGATAGAGATTTCGAGGAATTATTAGTTGAGCATGAAATTGTTTCACAGCTCACAGCACCTGGAACACCACAACAAAATGATGTTGCAGAAAGGAGAAATCGAACCCTACTAGACAAGATGAGATCAATGTTTAGTTATAGCACTCTCCCTAGTTCATTCTAGGGGTATGTATTGCAAAATGTAATGTATATCCTGAATGTAGTTCCTTCTAAGTCTGTTCCTAGGACTCCCTTAGAGTTATGGAATGGTCGTAAAGTTAGTTTGCGATATTTCCGCATATGGGGGTGTCCAGAACATGTGCTAAAGAACAAGACTACTAAGTTGGAACCATGTTCACAAGTGTGCCTATTTGTAGGCTATCATAAGGAAACTAGGGGTGGATTCTTTTATAGTCCATAAGATAATAAAATATTTATGTCAAAAAATGCTACATTTCTTGAGGAGGACTATATGAGAGAGTTCAAACCTTGAAGTAAAGTGTTACTTGAGGAGTTACTTACTGGTACAACCAGTACACCATTGTCAAATGTTGACAAAGACATTACACCTTCTACATCAGAAAGTCAGATACAAGTTTATCAGGATACCATACCACCTAGACGTAGTGGGAGAGTTGTAAGACAACCTGAACGCTATCTAGGAAATGGTGAGGTGTAAGTTGTTGCATCTTGTGATGGTATAGATGATCCATTGACCTATCGTAGTGCAATGGAAGATACTGATAAAGAGGAATGGCTCAAAGCCATGAACCTCGAGATGGAGTCTATGTACTCTAACTCGGTCTGGGAACTTGTAGACCAACCTGATGGAGTAAAACCCATAGGTTGCAAGTGGATCTACAAGAGAAAAAGAGGAATAGATGGGAAAGTACAGACTTTCAAGGCTAGGCTAGTGGCAAAGGGTTATACCCAAAAAGATGAAGTTGACTATCAAGAAACTTTCTCGCCAGTAGCCATGCTTAAATCCATCAGGATTCTTCTTTCCATTACCGCATATTATGACTATGAGATTTGGCAAATGGACGTCAAGACTGCATTCTTGAATGGCAATCTTGATGAGAGTATCTATATGGTATAACTAGAGGGGTTCATTACCTAAGGTCAAGAGCAAAAAGTTTGCAAGTTGAAAAGGTCCATTTATGGACTTAAGCAAGCATCTAGATCTTGGAACATAAGGTTTGATACTACGATCAAGTCTTATAACATTAAGCAGAACATCGATGAGCCTTGTATCTACAAGCACATCATTGATGGGAATGTGGTTTTCCTTGTGTTATACGTTGATGATATTTTACTCATTGGGAATGATGTAAAGATATTATCGGACGTGAAAATCTGGCTAGCTAACCAATTCCAAATGAAAGATTTGGGAGAAGCAAGTTATGTACTTGAGATCCAGATCATTCAGGATCGCAAGAAACGATTGTTAGAAACGTCTCAAGCAACCTATATCGACAAGATTCTGTGCGATTTGGTGTGTAGAATTCCAAGAAAGGTAATTTACCTTTCAGGCATGGAATTCATTTGTTTAAGGAACAGTCTCCTAAGACACCTCAAGGAGTTGAGGACATGAGATATACCATATGCTTCAGCAGTTGGAAGTCTTATGTATGTTATGTTATGCACGAGACCGAACATTGTTTTGCAGTGGGAATAGTCAGTAGGTTTCAATCCATCCCAAGATTAGATTATTGGGTAGTGGTGAAACATATTATCAAGTATCTTCGGAGAACAATAAATTATATGCTTGTATATACAAGTCAGGACATGATTCTGAGAGGATATACAGACTCTGATTTTCAGACGGATGTCGATTTAGGAAATCAACATCTGGATCAGTGTTCACCCTAGGTGGTGGGGCTATAGTATGGAGGAGGAGCATTAAACCATCTTGTATTGCTGACTCCACCATGGAGGCTGAATATGTAGCAGCTTGTGAAGTAGCTAAGGAAGCAGTCTTGCTCCATAAGTTCTTGGCAGATCTGGAAGTTGTTCCAGATATGGATAAACCACTCACACTTTATTGCGATAATAGTGGTGCAGTTGAAAACTCCAAAGAACCAAGAAGCCACAAGAGGGGTAAGCATATTGAGAGGAAATATCACCTCATCAGAGAGGAGATGTCGTTGTCACATAGATTCCATCCACAGACAACCTGGCTGATCCGTTTACAAAGACCTTATCGGCTAAAGTGTTTGAAGGTCACCTAAAGGGTTTAGGATTACATGACATGTCCCATTTGCTCTAGTCCAAGTGGGAGATTGTTGGGATTTATGTCCTAAAGCTTCATGTACTGTAAACAGAATTGATTATTGTAATAATAATAAATGCATTATTCATTTTATCAAAGTTGTTTGATTTATATCGCATATTGTCCAATTGTCTTGTTTACCTTGATTACTATTGTACCTTCAAACTTAGTGTATGTTTGATGCATAAGAGGATTTAAGTCTGAAGTTAGTAATCCAAATAGTCCATAGAGAGCAAACAAATATGGTACTTTGTTTGTGGTTTATCTATAGATGTGATCCATTCTATACTTGTATGACGACCTTGATCCAGGATCGTTCATGTAGTGACATGGGAATGGAGGCACCTTGTATGATGAGATCATATAGGACTGGACTCAGATAAATACGAATTTATTTTAATATTTGTTAACCGAAGAAATTAATTTTATCTAATAGATGGTAATATATGGATTCGATCTTAATCCTGAGTGTACTACGAACTCCTACATGACAAGCTATGTCCTTTGATTTACTATGGTGAGGTTGGTGTTGCATTCCCGGCCAATAACTACGTATTTTGGGGATATTGTTTGGTATGTAGCTGGGAACGTTTTACATAGATATGGAATTCACTCATTCTTACGAGAAGCAGATGAATATCTCTTTTAAGAGTTGATTCGGGACTTGAACAATTTGAGCGCTCAACTTTTCTATTGCGAATAGAAAGTTTTATATTCATAAATGTTATGAATTAATTGTTCATTATAAAATCAATGGTGCTTAAGAGACAAAATATTTAGAGGTGTTTTAACGGACTTTTGACCCGGCTCTATTTATGAGATATTCGTGAAGGGCTATATCCATATGTAATGACTATATCGATGGACACCGAAGTTGTTCGGTTTATTTAATCCATCTACGGTAAAGGAGTTCAACTTCGAGATTTTAGTGGAATAACGCGGAGTTAATAATTCGTAATATTTGATTAAAAGTTTAATTAATATTTCGGAATTATTGGAGCTCGGAACCGTAGGTCCATTTGGTCCCCGTGCTAGCACGATTAACTGTAGCAAACCTAATATAATTAGATTGTCTAATTATATGCTCACATTATATTTATTTATATATTATTAATGAGATTAATAATATTTATTGTCACAAATGAAAACTATGTTAAATTAGTTTAAATTAATGTTTTCTAGAATTCTTTGATTATGAGATAATCAAGTTAGTAATAATTATGAGATAATTACTACAACATAATTGAAGGTAAATAAATCATTATTAATATATTGATTTTTATTTACCATTGGAGACAAAGCCATATGGCTTACCATGTCATCCAAGCAATTATGTCTATTAGGTGGCTTGGATACACCTAATAGTTTTTTCATTAGCTAATGTATTTTATGCTTTGGTATGGCCTCCACTTATATGTTTGACATTGAAAGAAAGCATTGAATGCTTAATGACTAAGTCATTGTCTTTAGCTTAACATTTCTTATGTTTTGGTATGGTATTCACATTTTTGCGTTGGCCATTGCAAGAAAGCATTAGATGCTTAATGAAAAGGTTAGTTGGCTTATGTAAGAGCATATAATCTCTACCATTTCTCTCACTTCCTAAGGTTAACACTTTGCATTCATTCACATAATTATTGTGAGAAATATTTGAGAGAAAAGAGAGAATAACTTCAAATATTCACAAGTGTTGTGAGAGTATTTGAAATTCCAAAGAGCCAAACACCATTGTGACATCCTAAATCTCTAAATAGTTTAGAGATTTAATCTTTGTGAGTGAAGCCCACACTTCGGTTTGTTGGTTTCGAGTCATAGTTCGGAAGATCGAGTGGTTGATCCAAGTGTTTGACACCAAAGGATTGATCTTGACTACTACAACAAAGGGAGAAGGCAAAGAAAATTTTAAAGATCCATACCGGACCCGGTGCCATCACAAGCAACTTTCACCGCGTAAAAGGAAACAGTTTCCTACATGTACAAGAAGTCGTACACACCTTATTCCGACACTTATAATCCTGGTTGGAGGAACCACCCAAATTTAAGTTGGAGACATGAGTCTCAACAGCCTAGTCAAACATCATAGCGTAGAAGTTACAGTGCCCCACAGTATCACACACATGCCATTCCTAGAAATTCTTTAGAGGACACTGTGCATGCATTTATAGAGCCCATAGCAAAACTAATCAAAGGTTTGAGTCATTGATAGCTCATGTAGTTGAAGACAATAAGGAGATTAAGAGTCAAGGCTCCAAATTGACTAATGTCCTGAGTGTGCAAGAACAAGGAAAATTCCCATCTCAGCTCAACCAAATCCACAAGGGCAACACCTGGCACAGGCTGATCATCAAGCAGCTAATGTAAAAGGTGTTAATGTCATATTCACTATGAGTGGTAAAGAGGTAGGCATGCAGGACACCTTCAACACTGTAGGTGCCACTAAGGATAGTATTGCAAATACTCCCCAAAAAGAACAAGTGCAACATATCCCAGTTAGAGTACCATTTCCTCAAGCACTTAGGCCCACAGCGAGAGCTCCAGACCCAAATGGTGAGATCCTAGAACATTTAAAGTAGGTAAAAATTAACCTCATTTGTTACATGTGATAAAAAACAAGTTCACACTTATGCGAAGGTTTTGAAGGATCTATGCACCATGAAGAGGAAGCATAATATGGAGAAGACTGCATTCCTAATAGAGCAAACAAGTGCAGTAATTGAACAGATGACTCCACCAAAATACAAAGATCCAGAATGTCCCACCATTACATGGCACATTGGTACATATGAGTTTGGTCATGCTTTATTAGATTTAGGTGCTAGTGTTAATCTCATGCCATACTTTATCTATAAACAGTTAGGACTTGGAGAGATCAAACCTACATCTGTGGTTTTACAGTTAGCTGATCGCTCTACAAGAACACCATGGGGGCTAGTTGAGGATGTTTAAGTTCAAATCGATAAATTCCACTACCCTGTTGATTTTCTGATTTTAGACACGCAGTCTGTGGTTGACACTGAGTCAAAAGATCCTCTAATCTTAGGTAGACCTTTTGTTGCTACAGCTAATGCTCTTATCAATTGCAGGAACGGTTTCATGAAGTTGACATTTGGAAACATGACATTAGAAGTAAATATTTTTCATGTTGAGAAACAACCACAGGATGATAATACGTGCCACTATAGAAATAGTCTTACCAGAGACAGCTACTTCACCACATAATTCTAACCCTCCCGAACTGAAACTGAACCCAAAGAACCGTAAAAAGAAGAAATGGAGAGTTAGTGACCATTTGAAGATGATACCTAGGAAGTTAAAAAAGAGGTTGAACCAATTGATAAAATCTCAGCCATCAGTAGACCCTGAGGGATCCATAGATAAACTGTTGCAGCTGGACAAAAATTCATTCTCATTTCTTAGTCAGTTCGCTAAATGGAAGCCACCATGAAAACTTGGGTGGTTATGTCTGGCTGAAGACGTTAAACTTAGCGCTAGCGGGGAGGCAACCCTTGCATCTACATTTATTTCATTTTATTTTATCTTATTTATTTACTTCATTTTTATTGTATTGTGTGATAATTGCATGTTTATTGTTTACATGAGTTTTTATGCATGTCTTAGTAAAACCTACACAGCTCACACAACCAAAATCTTACCAGCAGGAACCTGATCAATTCCGTGCCTGGTAGTGTTATTCCTTGATAATTTTTCGTTATATTTATCTACATTGAGGACAATGCAAGTTTTAAGTGTGGGGGTGTATGCATGCGCATGATGATTCATGATTCCGTTATAAAAAAAAATATTTTGTTTGTTTGTTTTTAGCCTTTAATAGTAAAGCATAAGTCCAATGATGAATATTGTTTGTTTTAGAATGAAAACTTAGAAACGATCACTCTTTAATGTGCTTTTATTTGTGATGAGTGGTAAATCTATCACTATTTCTCACTCATTTAACCTAATATTTTGTATAGTTTCTTGAGTTTTGTGAATATTTTGATGTATTTTGTGTTATTTTGTAGATAAATAAAGTTTCAGGACATTCTGGAGGTGATTTGGAGCAAAACAGTGAAAATTGGCAAAAAGGACATTTTGGTAATTTAGGCGTGTCGCGACGCCCAAACCTTTGGCGTCGCGACGCCTAACGTGCGTCGAGTCCTTGCTAACATACGCCTGGTCCACGTGTCAGAATCTGAAAAGTTGACTTTGATAACGTGCACCATGCCACGTGTCACCATCACAACCGATCTGCTAAAATGCGTCTGCCATGTATCATCATCCTATGATGCCGACAATCATCATCTACGCTAAAATGCACCTTGCCACGTGGCAAAATCTTAGCGATCACGCTAACGTGCACCTGGACACGTGTCGTCATCACATGTTACCGACATCAAAAAGTCATCTACCGACATAAGAGTGCCACGTGTCACGATCTCGCGAAGCCAAGCCAACACTTGTCAGTAATCAACGCGCGTCGCGACGCGTAACCTCTTGGCGTCGCGACGCCCAGACCCTACTGATGCCTATAAATTCAGCTCAATGTCAGAATTCAAATCATGCCTTCCTTGAGTTTTGTAAGGACTTTAAGGATTGCATCTTGTGTGTTTAAGTTTTGTAATTTAAATTAAGCATTTTTACTTTTAGTATTTTAAATTATGCACTTTTACTTTTTATAATAAAATTTTCTTTTCTTTTCTTTTTCTTCTTTTATGCTCAGTAGTTAATTTACTGCTGGGGTAAAGGTGAAGCTTTTTACATTTATAATTTAGATTAATCTCCCTTAATTATAATATATAAATTATTTAAAACCTGACTTAATAAAGGATACCGCTATATTGGTCGGTTGGTAATTATTTTTAAACTGGTTTTAATCTGACTTAATGAGGATACCGCCTGGTTAGTCGGTTGGTATTTAATTATTAATTTGACTTAATCAGGATACCGCCTATATGGCTGGTTGGTAAATATCACACAGATTTTATATTATAATAAGGGAGATTTCTAAATTATAAATAGTAAAGGTAGATTAATCTCACTTTAATTATAATATGGAAATTGTGATTTAATAATATGGATTAAAAGTTGACTCCGCCTAATGGCTGGTTTTAATTATGTAACATAATGTGACACCGCCTATATGGCTGGTCTTTAGGTGACAGATAATTACCGCCTATATGGCTGGTTTATGGATAAATAATAATACCACCTTAATGGCCGGTTCAACTTAATTGGATAATATTGGCAATTTCCATATTATAATTATTTGAGATTTCTAAAGGTGAATCCTCTAATCCCCAGCATTTTATTTTTATTCTATGAAAGTGATGAAACACAATATTACTAGGCTTAATAATTGATTTAATTATTTATGGGTAATTCTTTAGTTTGTTTATTGAGTCTTAAGCTTAATGCTTCTTGTTGTCTGATCACCAATAAGATTGATTTGGTAAAACTTAAAATGAACTAGACATATGGATTTTAGGTTTCGGCCTTAGATTCAATAGCTTACGGTCTTCCTTGAGGATAGATAACCCTTTAATAGATTTCCTTACAGGATAGGAATATACATGTCGGGCGTGGGTAGCCATAATTAGAACTTAATCTTAATGAATCCAGGTAATTTGGTTGACATAGACAAATGGTTCAATTGGGTTATACTGGGTATTTGCGTCTGACCATCGACAGAGGCTTTTGCATATTTTCGTGTTCCAGGTTATCAAACTGATTTATTACAAATAAATAAGAGAATCAATTCATCTTTATAATAATATTATGTGGAGTCACGACCCTAGATCCTTGAGTCTTTTCTTTTATTTTCCTTAGTATTTTCTTTTGAGTCTGTTTTTATTTTATTTTGCAAAACCACATTCAACCAATCAAAAGCAATCAATTCTCTTCTCCCTATAATTAGATACATGTAAATAAATAGTATCATTATTTAATAACAACAGTAGGAATTAAGTCCTCGTGGGATCGATATTTTTATACTACTTAAACGATACGTACGCTTGCGTTATACGTGTGTGTTTACGCCGGTCAAGTTTTTGGCACCGTTGCCGGGGACTTATTTTTCTTGAGTTATTAATTTTGAAGCTATCTAATTTACTTGTATCTAATTTTCTTTATTTTTATCTGTAATTTTTATTTCTCTCTTTTGTTTTTAGGTGATTGAAAAATGGAACATTATTGGGAGATTGAAAGATTACGAGCTTTACTAGAAGATACACCACAAACCTGTGAGCAACAGTCCGGTTTTCTGAGGCCTGTTGTTCAGCCCAACAACTATCACTGGATGTCAGAATCAAGCAATACTACATTTTCTCATCAGAACGAAATTGGGAGATGTGAAATTTTTTGATGGTAACCACCCGAGCGATCAATGTATATACCTTTCAGAGTGGCAGAATTATTGGATTCATTCAAGGTACGAAGAATCATCACATTTTCCATCTTATCCACCATCCATCTACAATCTTCATCAAGAACCAGAACCATCAGAGGAAGATCAGTTGATTCACATGCTCAAAGATTGGTTCGAGGAACGGGAAGCTCAATTTGATGCACAAATTCAGAGTCAAGCGGCGTCTATACAGAGGATGACAGATCAAGTTAGACAATTAACAGATAACCTGAATCACATATCTCACGGAGAAAATTCAAATACTACTGAAGAAGCCTTCGAATATCCGGAGATTCATCATGACATCATAATAGTGGACGAGGCTGAGCATTATCAAGAATCAGAGGTATCAGTTCAGGAGCCTGAACTAACAAAGTCTCAATTTGATTTTTATTATTCTGACTCTGACGAGGATGAAAAAGCTGAGCTATTTGTACCAACTGCACCAACAAAGGAGGATCAAACTTTCAATCCTCAAAATGAAGATCTTGGAGCATCCTTTACCATGATGTTTGATGAAGATCTACCTGAACCATCCATTCCAGTCGTATCAGAGGACGAAGACCTAATGTCAGAAACATCTTTACATCCTCAAGTTGACACTTATGGAGCATATTTTTCACATATGACAGATGAATAACTGAACGAGGAAATCCTAAAATACATCTGTGAAGAAAAGGTGGAGCAAGAAACAGAGCAAATGGAGGAGCAATTGTCAGACCAAATTGAAGATCCAGAGCATTCAGAAGAAACATCACTGTTTTGGGGAGTACAAATCAAAGATATCACCCAGAAGCTTGAGAGAATGGAACTCCCATTCCAAGTCAAGCACCATACGAGACCTCATGATTTTCTTTCTTTCTTTTCAGGAACCAATGGAGCGACAAAGAATAAAAAGGTGGCACAAGCACTGAATGGGACAAAATTCTTTTTGCCACTTTACCGTTGGAAGAGACCCTTCAAAAGCAACGCTCATGGGATTGTCTTTAATCGAACATCCAAAATGACGTTGAAACCTCATTGACAGATAGATTTCAGTCACATCTGGCTGAAGATAAAAAATTTAGCGCTAACAGGGAGGCAACCCATGCAAATTTGTTGTAATTTTTATTTTTATATTTTATGTATACATGTTGTAGAGTTTTTAATTTTGTGTGTTAATTTGTAGGGAAAAGCACAAACAGAGCATTTAAGGAAGAATGGTGTTTGGCAATCACAAAGAGGAGAGTTAATTCATTAGAGATGGCTGAGTAAAGAATGAATTCTTGAGACGCGTCCTAATGGATTTATATACCAAGCGAGTGGCGTATTGCGTACACAATTCCATTGCCTTAATTATTGCTTTGATTTGCTTTTCTGTTGTAATTATCTTTATTTTCATAGACAGGATCCATACATTTTGACCTTTCACGATTCATTTTGTTGTTTAGCTAACAAGCTTCCTTTGGAAGATACTAGTGCTATTATTACTCACCCGTTTCAGGTACTATAAATTCAGCTCGTCATTGCACTTTGGAAGACATCCTGATTTGAGAAAGAAATACATAAAAAATGGAAGCCACTTTGAGAAGACGAGTTGAGAACATTTGTGTGTTTTGTGGTAGTAGTGTTGGTGTTAAACCACAATACATAGAAGCAGCACAGGAGTTGGGTCGAGTCTTAGCTGCAAGGAATATGCACTTAATATATGGCGGAGGCAATCTTGGACTTATGGGGATCGTTTCAAAGGCTGTACAGGAAGGAGGCAATCACATTTTGGGAATCATCCCAAAACCCGTGGCGGAGGCGAATCTGATTGGACCATCAAACGGAGAAGAAATTATTGTGCCAGGTATGTCTGAATGACTGGTGGAAATGATTAACCGTGCTGATGCTTTTATCGCTTTTCCAGGTGGCTTGGGCACATTGGAGGAAATTTTTATAGTGCTATCTTGGGCGAACCTAAACATACACAGAAACTAATTGGGCTGTTTAACGTTGATGGATTTTATGATTCTCTTTGTATGTTTCTTGATGATGCCCAGAGAAATGGGTTCGTGTCAAAACCTTTGAAAGAACTACTCTTTACTGCCAGAATTGCTCCGGATATAATAGACCAACTCTTAGCCTATGAACCACAAGTTGACCCTATCATTTCAAAGATAAATTGGTCCGAGGACGATCGTGGTAAGAGGCGTCGGATTAATCTGGATCTTAACCTTTAATTTCCTGTAGAATTTCAGCTAACCAGGTATTATCTTCTAAACTCTTCTTCTATTGTTTAAGACATTGGAGACAATGTCTCATTTAGGTTTGGGGGAGGGAATTAGTTGATCAGTACCTTATTTTTAGTTTGTGTGTTATTTTTATTTTTAATCCAAAAATTTTCGAAAAATACAAAAAAATTGAAAAAGTTTCAAAAATTACAAAAATATTTTGCATTTTTGTGTTTTTATTTTAACTAAAAATGTGAAATTGGTAAGAGATAGTTGAGTAAGGAGTTTTCACTCCTGAGACGTATCTCAAACCATTTTTGAAACAAGTTAATTTTTGTTTATTTCCTTTTGAATTATTTAATTTGTGAATTCTCCATAATACTGACTAAAATGGATCTTCATATACTCAGTTGACAGGTATTATCAACATGTATAGTAACATATGGACATGAGCTAGAATTGAAAAGTTTGTAATATTCAGTGCTCTAGTTTAATTGGAGGAAGCATCTCAAAAAGCAATGGAGTAAAAATAAATAAAAAATAAAAACGTCTGAGATCCTAGTTATTAAGTCTGTAATGGTGTTTTAACACCTAGTGCCCTAAAACCAACTAGTTTGGGAGTCACTGGCCCAAAGCTCGCTACATGGATCAAAGATGCTGCAAAAATTTATATATCTGAAGTCTGAGTAATTAAGTCCGTAGGGGTGTCTTAATACCTGGTGCCCTAAAGCCAACTGGTTTGGGAGCCACCGACCCAAAGCTAACTACATAGACGGAAGATATTGTATATAAATAAAAAAAAATCAGAGAAAAATCTGAAAAAAAAAATTATTCCATTGCTGCAAAACAGTGTGAATTCCGATAAAACTTTAGGACAAAAATATTACTCTCTTATCAACTGCACTTGTGACTGTTGTGGGCAAAAATGAGTTGATTAAATATTTTGTTGGCTGTGTATATGGAAAATGGTAAATATAATCGGAGAATTTACTTATTCAGTAATTTAGAATGAAACAAAACAACTAGTAACTTGGAGTAGAAGTTTCACCTTATTAGTCACTAACTTCTCTTGTCTTTTTACTTTTGTGTGCATTAGTTTCACTACCTTTTACTTTTGTAAAATGTTTGTGGGTATCATTATTGTAAACCCTCACGAGACTACAACTCGTCCACTAGGGACACCTAGGGGTTTAAAGACTTATTGCATACGCTAAATGCAACCGTGATCCCTACGAAAGTGGCTTAGTTAAAATTTTATTATGTTATTTTATTCTATGTTTTGCTCGAGGACTAGCAAAATGTTAGGTTTGGAGGTGTGATGAGTGGTAAATCTATCACTATTTCCCACTCATTTAACCTAATATTTTGTATAGTTTCTTGAGTTTTGTGAATATTTTGATGTGTTTTGTGTTATTTTGTAGATAAATAAAGTTTCAGGACATTCTGAAGGTGATTTGGAGCAAAACAGTGAAAATTGGCAAAAAGGGCATTTTGATAATTTAGGCGCGTCGCGACGCCCAAACCTTTGGCGTCGCGACGCCTAACGTACGCCGAGTCCTTTCTAACATGCGCCTGGTCCACGTGTCAGAATCTGAAAAGTTGACTTTGCTAACGTGCGCCATGCCACGTGTCACCATCACAGCCGATCTGCTAAAATGCGCCTGCCACGTGTCATCATCCTATGATACCGACAATCATCATCTACGCTAAAATGCACCTAGCTACATGGAAAAATCTCAGCGATCACGCTAACGTGCACCTGGACACGTGTCGCCATCACATGTTGCCGACATCAAAAATTCAACTGCCGACATAAGAGTGCCACGTGTCACGATCTCGCGAAGCCAAGCCAACACGTGTCAGTAATCAACGCGCGTCGCGACGCGCAACCTCTTGGCGTCGCGACGCCCATACCCTATTGATGCCTATAAATTCAGCTCGATGTCAGAATTCAACTCATGCCTTCCTAGTTTTGTAAGGACTTTAAGGATTGCATCTTGTGTGTTTAAGTTTTGTAATTTAAATTAAGCATTTTTACTTTTAGTATTTTAATTATGCACTTTTACTTTTATAATAAAATTTTCTTTTCTTTTCTTTTTCTTCTTTTATGCTCAGTAGTTAATTTACTGCTGGGGTAAAGGTGAAGCTTTTTACTTTTATAATTTAGATTAATCTCCCTTAATTATAATATATAAATTATTTAAAACCTGACTTAATAAGGATACCGCTATATTGGTCGGTTGGTAATTATTTTTATACTGGTTTTAATCCGACTTAATGAGGATACCGCCTGGTTGGTCGGTTGGTATTTAATTATTAATTGACTTAATCAGGATATCGCCTATATGGCTGGTTGGTAAATATCACACAGATTTATATATTATAATAAGGGAGATTTCTAAATTATAAATAGTAAAGGTAGATTAATCTCACTTTAATTATAATATGGAAATTGTGATTTAATAATATGGATTAAAAGTTGATTCCGCCTTAATGGCTGGTTTTAATTATGTAACATAATGTGACACCGCCTATATGGCTGGTCTTTAGGTGACAGATAATTACCGCCTATATGACTGGTTTATGGATAAATAATAATACCGCCTTTATGGCCGGTTCAACTTAATTGGATAATATTGGCAATATCCATATTATAATAATTTGAGATTTCTAAAGGTGAATCCTCTAACCACCAGCATTTTATTTTTATTCTAGGAAAGTGATGAAACACAATATTACTAGGCTTAATAATTGATTTAATTTTTTATGGGTATTTCTTTAGTTTGTTTATTGAGTCTTAAGCTTAATGCTTCTTATTGTCTGATCACCAATAAGATTGATTTGGTAAAACTTAAAATGAACTAGACATATGGATTTTAGGTTTCGGCCTTAGATTCAATAGCTAACGATCTTCCTTGAGGATAGATAACCCTTTAATAGATTTCCTTACAGGATATGAATATACCTGTCGGGCGTGGGTAGCCATAATTAGAACTTAATCTTAATGAATCCAGGTAATTTGGTTGACATAGACATATGGTTCAATTGGGTTATACTGGGTATTTGCGTCTGACCATCGACAGAGGCTTTTGCATATTTTCGTGTTCCAGGTTAGCAAACTGATTTATTACAAATAAATAAGAGAATCAATTCATCTTTATAATAATATTGTGTGGAGTCACGACCCTAGATCCTTGAGTCTTTTCTTTTATTTTCCTTAGTATTTTCTTTTGAGTCTGTTTTTATTTTATTTTGCAAAACCACATTCAACCAATCAAAAGCAATCAATTCTCTTCTCCCTATAATTAGATACCTGTAAATAAATAGTATCATTATTTAATAACAACAGTAGGAATTAAGTCCTCGTGGGATCGATATTTTTATACTACTTGAACAATACGTACGCTTGCGTTATACGTGTGTGTTTACGCCGGTCAATTTGATGCCTTGAGTAATTGATCTAGGTTACACTCGTAAGTACTTAATTATAGGTTCTTAGCAGTGAAAGCCTATGTAGTTGGCAAAGTGAGTAGTTAAAGAAATTTCATGTCGATGAATGACCGTTTCCTTAGATGTCTATCCTGATTTGCTAGTGTTATGATGTATGGTATGGTTCAAAATAAAAAGAGAAAGTCTCGAAAGAAAGAAAATTGAACCACCTATAAGCGATAAGTGTGAAGCTACACATGGGAGATTGTTAGGACCACCATGAGGAGAAATGTTCCCTTAAGGGGTAGGTGTGTTAAAAAGAAAAGAAAAAGTTGAAAAGAAAAAAACCATCATACCATACTGAGCACATAGAGGAAATTACAGAGCACATTTGGATATCCAGGTTGGTTTGACCCATCGGATCCCAATTTTAAACGAAATCATTGAGTTGGCTTACCTAGAAATCAAGCTGTGAATGAACCTTTACACACACACACACACACTGTGAGTCTGGCTTAGAGGATTTATTCAAGGACTTAGATTTGGTTTGCGTTGAGTAGTTTGAAGCTTCTCTGATTTTATTACTAGGCATTCTTTGAGGAAAATAATATGTGTAACTATTGGGACTATTTCATTTTGTTATTTTTGCATGATTGCATGTGTTTTGAATGACATTTGTGGGTATCATCGCTGTAAGCCCTCACGAGACTATAACTCGTCCACTAGGGCCACCTAGGGGTTTAAAGGCTTGTTGCATACGCTAAATACAATCGTGATCCCTACAAAAGTGACTCAGATAGTTTTAATTATTTAGTTCTTATTTTATTTTGCGCTTGAATTGTTAGGGACTAGCAATAAGCTGGTTGGGGGTTGTGATTAGTGCCCGAAAGTATACTTTGAACATCGCTAACTCGGCTTAATTATCATGTATTTAATCTTAATTATAGTTTATTTTGTTTCTTGTTATTAGGAAGCAATGAACATGAAGAATGGAGCAATTACATATGTTTCGGGACCATACGGACGCATCAGAAGCACGCGGGAAGAACGAAAATGAAGAAAGTAAAATCCAAAAAATTCAACGCGCATCGCGACGCGCCATTCTTGGCATTGCGACGTGCCACCAGTTTCACTTCCCATACGTTTTCCAGCAAGTTGGGTGTCACGGCGCCACTTGCCAGCGCCGCGATACCCCGAAAGACCCCAAAAACATAATTTAATCGTGTTTGATGCGTACAATGACTCCGGGAATTTTCTATATAAACCCAACTCAGTCCAAACCTTAAAATGGGAGAAAATAGGAGAAAAAAGGAGAAAAACAAATAAGAATGAGTTGAAGCCACAAGCCACAAGCCACATAGGATGTTCCTCCGATCTATCCAGGTTATGTCTCTCTTCTACATGGAGAACTAATCTCCTAGGCAAAGCTAAGGATGAACTCTTGTATTTAAGTTCTTATGTTTATGTTTTTTATTACTAAATATTTTTTAACGTTTAATACAATTGATGTTTTGTTATTCTTTATTATTTTATGATTATATAAATCTAGAGACTGTGTTTTATCAACTTGCATATATGAATAGTCATGTTTCTTCTATGTGTGATTGGAGAACCCAGTTGTGACTGGTAAAGTTATTTTATGAGTTGGTCTTCTGCTGCAGTATTGCCTGAGGGTATATTGTCGACGTTAGATAGGTCATAATAATGACTTTGTGTGCTGTTAACATAGAGAAGATAATTCATCAATTACCTTAGAATTTTATGTGTTTTGAATTGAATATTTTCCGGTTGATAGTTTGGGATGTGAAACCTGCAATTGGGTAATAAAAGGAATCAATAACTGAATATAGAAATTTGATACAAGAGAGATTCCCGACGCTTTGCTGCTCTTTCTATTGATAACTCTCAACGTATTTTCCATAGTTTTTATTTCATATTACCAACTCAATTTTATCTTTTCATTAAGTTATTGCTAACGTTTTTGTTTAAGCAAATTAGTTCCTTGTAACCATATCTCTGAGGAATCGACACCCCAACTATTCTACGATAGCCGCACGTACTTTTTGGGTGTAATCAAATCCCTAACCAGCTCAACTATTATATTACAAGAACATTGACCAATTAAACATACACATAAATCACATAACATAAACTCATTGCACAATCTATCATACACAAGCACATCCATGAAAACACTCTAAGCTATCATTCAAACACTCACATAATACATATGTTCAAACATACGAATATACATATTATTACGAATGCCAATACCATAACTTTAAAAATCCTTATATCTTTCATTTATCAAGCAAACATACTTAGTTTCCTATTTTCTATCTGGAAACCTTTGATACAAAACTTGTTAATTACACATATTAATTTAAAAAGCATTTGGGTTATACCCATTCCTTATCCTGCTTAACCTCTTCAATCTCTATACAAATAAATCGCATATATAAACAATAGTTACTTATTAAGATACCGTATTCATACATAACTAATGTCAAATCAGAAATCATGGTTTTCCCTATTTTCCGATTTTATATAAAAAACCTATACATACCTTATCATCAAACACATACAAATATATGTTCATATACTTGTACATTTAGCTATTCATTTACTTAGACGTAATCATATCATTACAGGTTCATACCCTTACGTACATCTATATACACACATAGACATTATGCTCATCAAACATTTCACTTCACATCAAAGCATTAACAAAAATTAATACTTGTGGCGGTCGATAAACTTAACTATACGTAATCTTGTACCCTGTACTCAAAATCGCCTCTTAACTGTTCTCTTTATCCTAACATGTTAGTCGTCTATATTTATGTATATATGTATGTGTATTTAAAAATATTTAAAACACAAATTCACCAATTCAAGTTCTCGTCGCATGGGTTACTTACCTGGCTTCACGAGCACTCCAAGTCATAGTCAAGTCTGCCAAAATAAATGGCGAAACATCGTTAGAATCGCAACTTATGAAATTCTCGACTTAACTTTGACAAAGTGCCGGATCTTTCCGGGACAACCCAAACAAGTTTTATTTCAACACTTTCAATGTCAGTAGTCTTAAAACATCATTATAAACTAACTCAATTCATCAGTTAACTTAAATTCTCGGTTTATGTATTTTTTTAGAAAATCTTTAGAAAAGGTTTCCACAGACGCTACGGAAGGGTCCCGAACCCTCTAAACCTTCCCGGATTTATCCAACCATATTTGTAATATCATTTATAACCTGTGACTATCATTAAAATCCAAGCACATCATTATACGCAAAAATTCACTTTCACCGGAAACTTGCATATTCTATCAGATCAACCAAACTCATTCCGTTTTCACTCGGATTCTACCGAATGCTCATATTCAATATACTAAAACTCAAATAATTCAATTTATATCAATACTATACTCTACAAAGCTACTGGATACATGCGAACATTTAATGGAAAACTTGGAATTAGCGGATTTTTACTGGAGGTCTTACCGAGATTTCGAGGCCATATACGGACTCCAAACAATCCCACGAATGTGCTGGAATCGAAGAAATTCTGATCGGAGTGACTGTTCATCATGGGTCACTATTCATCCAAAACTTCTTCTCTCGATTTGAGTGCAACCAAAGGCCATTCTGCAAAATCGACATCGCAACCTTCTAGTACTCTATGAGAGCTTTGATTTGGCGGATGGCTCGGGCCGTGAAATGAAGCAACGAGTCGGGATCTACAAAACCCACTAAATGCGTCTCTTTCTTCTGCTTCACCATTCGTCGGCGTCTTTGCCTCATCACCGGCCACCAGCAGATGTGCGGTGGCCAGATGCTTCCCTTGCACCGGCGCACCGGCCGGCTAACCGCCGACGCAACCAGATGTCATCCTTACATTTTTTTGGGAAGGGGGGGTCGAATGGGAGATGTGTGAAGCTTATGCCATTTTGGCAATTTCTTGAAACTCAGAGGTATATATAGATAAGTTTCTGAAATTTACATTCAGACCCCCGAAAATTACATTCAGGCCCATATCATGGAACTTTCTATAAATTTTACATTTGTGAAGCCCTAGTGATACAAATTTCGAAAAGTATTCAACATGAAAGTTGTTCGTCTTGGAATAACGAGTCGGATGATTCAAGAATCAGCTCAATCGGAGTTAGTTTGAAAGTTTTATAGCCGAAACAAGAAAATTTTACACGTAGAATGATAAAATCAGAAATCGCGTAGCTAGTTCTCGAAACCATGCGTTTTCCAATGCAACCAAGATTCACTTTAAAATATTTCAAACTATTTACCAACACATATACTCTGATTTTCGATTACCATCGCGTTCTAAATCCTTAACTTTAATTCGGAAATCTCCCCGCACTGATCCGAAAAACTCAGGATATTACATCCTCCCCTCCTTATAAAAATTTCGTCCACAAAATTTTTCCATGCATACGTCCAATCATTCAGAACCGAACATACGTCTATTACATTTTTATCTGTATTTGCAAGCTATCTCACCTTACAACTTATCAAAAGTTACATATCTCACACTCCAATACAAACTATGTTATTTCAAAACGAAACATATCAAATCTTATATTTTATACCAATAACACATCAAACTTATCATCCCCATTCACACTCATCCATAAAAACACGCTTAAACCATTTCACACTCATCCATCAACAGAAAGAAAGTCAAACACAGATTCTATACAGCCAATCAAATACATCATCCGAAATGAGGAACATAGCATATGTTCTTTGCACACAACCAAATACGGTTTCAAAACAAAAACTTAACATGAATTTCATACTATCTCTTTCGTCCACAATAAAAAATGGAAGTTATTCATTTCACATCATGTCATTCTATATCATATATGTAAACGACATCAATATCAAAGTTTACATACGTACATATCCAATCGCACATACAATTTTGTATGGCTGACCACATAGCACACATAACCATCACTATACCCATAAGATCCATGTCTAACTATAAACTTACGTATGTATTCTTATAATGAACATAATCTTTTATATCAACCAATACATCTATTGTCACAGCCAAAAGTGACAAATAATCTTACATGCTCTTATGATGTTGATAGTCTAAAATCTGTCAACCTTTGTCATTACTTAAAATCGAAAACGTAAAAAAAATATCTTTTAAAAGTCATTTCGAAAATACATTTGAAAAACACTTTTACTGTAAATAAAATCAGTTTCAAAATCCATTATTGTAAAACCATTTCGAGCATGCAGCATAACTCACTGGATGAAACATAAACAAGCGCCCAATACCTGAATCGCACGCACAGATCGGACAATGAACGAAATGATCCTCTGTCGACAGAGGGTCGGGCCGGCCCACTACAGTTGGGCAAACCCCTATTCAAGCATCACGAAGGGTAAAATATATAAAATCATCAAGCACCATGACAGAAATATATCATATCATATAATATCATAAACAATGCCGAAATGCATCAAATCAAAATGTAATTCTTTTGAAATCATTTCCCCCCCCCCCCAAAAAAACATAAATATTTAAATCAAAAATAAATCTTTAATGCAAAGTTTTCAAAATACATACCGATCGTGCTAGGTTTGGTGCTCGGAGTGCCAATCCAGATCGTATTCATGTCTGATTCATGAATATGAACAATTCATTTTTCCATAATATTACTTAATTTATGGTAGTATTTCTTGCTTTTATATACATATTCGATCTAATTATGATTAGATTGAAACTAAATATGATTTAGTGATATATATATATATATAATATATATATATTATATATATATATATATATATATATATATATTAGATAAAAACCCGATAATATATAATGTAGTGCGCAATTACAAAGTAATTTGTAATTGAAATTGGGAAGTGACACTACCAGAAATATATTATCAAATATATGTTCCTGGTCAAGATTTACTAACATGGGTCGGTTAGTAAAATCTTACTCGTATAGACGTGTAGGTGTTTATATTGGATAAACACTGAACGACTCACCTAATATTTCCTAATATATGGTACACCAACGTCAATAGGAATCTTCTCGGGACATGTGAGCATAGTGGTCCTTCGACTTGAGATACCACTGTGGATGTATGAGGTATCATCCATGCTTTGATGGCAGTCACGTCACTGATCTATTTAGATCAGACATCCGTCTGTTCGTTAGGTGTGGAATGATCCTCATGATATCTTGTGCGTATCAAGATAGGATCCGTCAGTTCTATATACAGAGCATAGGTATTCAATATGCAATTAGCAATCTGTTAAATACATGGGCCCGTGGTACACTGTAGAAATAAGTTCACAATGTTATTAAAAGATTGCTAATAGAATCGTCGACAGGATTTAACCTATAGAGATTTGATATTTTTATCTATATCTCTGGGATAATTCGAATATCTGTGATGGAGGGATTATACGTATGCGATGACCTCGACCTGTATGATTCAACGAGTTTATCTGTGTTCATCATAATTTACGGGTGGGTAGATTATGGACACCAAATTAGATTTCGTGACGGATATGCCTAAATCTAGAGAGTCTCACTAATGAAATATACTTGTAGAGTAGTAGAGCAATATTTATAAATAATACTGATTATTTATAAGTCGTTTAACGATTAAACGAAAATACATGCGTTGAGATATTTCGGCCATTTATTAAATGTTGAATTATGATATTTGACATTTATTATTAATATATGTATTTTGATTATTTAATGTAAATATAATACATATATTTAAGATATTTGTTTTTAATTATTTAATTATTCAAATGTTGAATAATTAAATTAATTAAATAATAAATATCTTGTTTACTTTAATAAAGTAAGTTAAATGGCTAATTTTGATTGGATTTAATGGCCAATTTTTATTGGTTTTAAATAGCTTGATTTAATAGGTTAATTTGTGATAAACATTAAATTGTTTAATTATTTTACACCACAAAGTTTTATTAAATCATTTTCTTTTTATTGAAACAAAATTGAAAATGCTTGGCCAATATTTTTTCTTTGATTTTCGGTCATTCAAGCAAAATATATAAGGCTTGTTTTCTTTTTTTTTTTTTCATAATCTAAGAACCATATAATTCAAAATACAAAGAAAGATAGAGAGAAAAATGAGAGAAAGAAGAGAAAGCTTGGAAAATCAAAGATTTTAATAAGTTTTTCTTACTTTCATCTTTATGAAAATTATTTCTATCATACTAGGCTTCAATATGTGTAGCTTAATTTCTTCTCTACTCTTTTGTGATGTATTTTTTTGATTGGGAACTTAGATGAAAGACGGAAGCATGTATATGTATTAAGATTGCATGAAATTGTTTCTTAAGCTTTCTTTTTAACCATTTGATGGTGAGTTGCCATTCTAGAGTTACTTAGCCACTCATAAATTACCTATAATTATTCTTGAGTTATTTCATGATGGTGAGACTTGTTTGTTGTAGTAGGAATTGAATTAAAGTGTTGAATTTAATTAATTTAGTGTTAATTTGTCAATTTGTAGAAATTATAAAATTAGGGTTCATAACCCACTCCAAATTTGGGGCTTTTCATATATGTGTTCATTAATGATGTATATATGATGTATATTAATTTTGGTGTTGATTGGACTTGATCTTGAATGGTTTTGAACCGATTTGGACTAAAGTGTAATTTTTGGAAAGTTGAGGGACCTATTCGGTAATTTGGGAAAAATTGGTTTCTTGAATTGCAAAATTGTATTTTCATGTATAAGACATGTATAGATCAATTTGATAGTGATTTGAAATTACCTAATTATGTATTTGACAAATTAGGACTAAAATGATCAAAATGTAAAATTTATAGGCATTTCCGTAATTACAGAAAAATCTGAAAAAATTTTCAGAATTAAATAACTTAGAACAGTGCTTTATGAGATTTTATCACATAAGCATTATATGCTTATTCTGTATGGTAAAGGATGGTCTGATATGAGATCACACCACATATCCTTATCCATTTAATGAATATTGTATTCAGGAAGTGATTAAATCTCATTTAACCAATGATCGTCATTGAACCACAGATTTATCAAACTAATACATTAAATGTATGTAGTTTCATGAATTAGAAATTGCCTAGGATAGTTTTCTTTACTTCGTAACTTAGTTAATGAAAACTGTCATGACTTAGTTACGTGTTTCTAGAAGAACATATATTGAATGTCTTGAATGGTTCGAGAACTTTTAATATGTTTCTGATGAAACGCGAATAGAATATTTTGACTGGTTCAAAGATATTCGATTTGAAGTTTTGAAAACTATGTCATTAAAATTCATCATGAGTCTTTGAATTGTTCAAAGATGTTTGATTTGATCAAACATATGAATTTATGGTAGTTAGTTCTAAGGTTATTCAATGAATATGATTCTTCTACGATTCCATCGTGATGGAACTGGTCAGTGGGAGAAGTCGAATCTTATATGATTTGACTCATTTGATATTGAGTGTTACCGAATTAGTTTCAATACTCTTGGGGATATGCTCCAGTAACACTAATTCATCATTTTAATTAATGTTCCATTAGTTTCTAAAGTTACGTATATGATATGTATAGGTAGAAAATTCGAATCTTGAAAAGTTAGAGATTTGAATATTTCTTTTGTATAATAGTTATATAATTGAAAGTACTTGCGCCTTGGGGGTACAAGTAAAAGTTTATCATTTATTCTGTTTAATAGAATATTATATTTTATTTGATGGAATATCTTTTCTACAATCTCGAGTAATAAAATTATTTTATTACTTGGTGTGTAACATTATATGTTAACGATTGTAGAAAAGACTTGACTTATTGAAGTTAATTGTGAGAGTGATAAATTATCAATGGAACTACATAATTAATAAGATGAAAAACCATTAGACAACTTCCATATAACTCCAATAGGATGTCATAATCATTTACAAAGTATTTGATACTTAATGATTCTGATGTTTTCTTATCGAAAACAATTATCCTATAACTTATAGTGGGAGCGATATTTGATATCAATTCCGGAAGTTAGATTATACCATAGATTTAAAATTGTTCATAGCTCACTACTATCAAGTTTTGAACTTGATTGAGTTTTCATTGTGAATCGTTCATAAAATGTGTAAATTATTTGCGCAGCAAAAGCAAAGTGAGCTTATTAAAGGTGTGAACTTTATAGTATGACAGTGAGAAAATTTATACTCAGTAATCTATTGTAGATTTTGAGGAAACTTGTCTCTAGTTGCACTAATTGAACAATTAAAGATATGTTGGTTAATGTTGTTATTAAACTATATATTTTGGAACAAGAATGCAAAGTGGCGTTCCTGAATGGTTTCTTTGAATAAGAGATCCATTGTGATTTATTTGTTCGAAGATTTCATTCTAGAATGGCCCTGGAGTTTGTATTCTGTTAAGATCACGGTTTGATATACTAGCTTATAGAGCCTATTGTAGACGTATTCTCTAATTTTGATTACAGTCAGATTGTCTGATTCTATGAAAACATAGAGAATTCATTTATGATGGTAGGGTTAGTAGGAGCGTACAAATTTCTTTCTTGTATTGTATATCCTAACGACATTATCATTATTAATGTAATAATAAGATGTTTATAAGGTAAAAGGTTTACTTAAGTCTTCTTTCCTCCGTGAAAGCAGTGGGAGTAGTCTCTGTTATATTTGATATAAGGTTTCATGTATGATATAAAACTAAGAGACTTGTGAGATACTCTCATTAGTCGTGCATTAGATATGATCTAATATAGGACACAGCAAGACTATTTGTATGACAGTTAATGTAACTGTTTGACAATTAGTATAACAATTTGACAATTAGTGTGTCTCTTTTATATAGTATTCATCCTTCGTAAATGATGATTCCTTTGTCGAAAGAGAAATTGATTAGAATGTCTAGTCAATCTTATGCATCATAGGATGATGACATAATGAATACTATATTATATACGACTAAAAGACATCAATTTAATTGTAATTGTTACGAGTAATTTTGATATGTTATAGACTATAAGATGTGTCTTGAAACAAGTTCTTTGTTATCTTTGAGATATTAAGAATTAGTTTCTTATTCATGGAGAATATAGTCCGCAACCATGAGGGTCTGATTAGTTTGAGTCTAATTATAATGTTAGATGGTTTACATCATAAAAGAGTCTGAAAAGATGTAGTGGGAGTGTCACGAATGATTCTACTGTGAAAGTGAAATTAATTGTAACTTATGAAGTATTGACTTATGAAGTTGCAAAGTAAGCTTATAAATTAGAAGTTTTGATATTGGTATTGTGCTTGCAGTTGTATGCATAGTATTTTGGACCCGATCCTTAAATATTTGGACAATTCAGTAGCTATAACACAATATTGATATTGCATCTGAGTCATATTGATGTGTAACTTAGTTTATACAAAATATGAACCATGCTAATTAAGGGAAACGTTTTGGGTTTGTTTGACAAACTCAGTATGTTATAGTGGGCCTACTTGTTGTTGCATATCTCTTAAGTGCTAGGTCAGCTCTTGAGGACCATGCATATGTACGGGCCAAATTTGGACCCAAGGGTAAAATCGTCTTTCACCTTAAACCCAACAATATACAAGGCCCGAAAGTAAAGACCAGGCCTAAAGAATTATGTATTATTGGATTAAGATTGAGCCATAAGCTTAAGGACAAAACCTCTTAATTATATCAACCGCTTTTCCCCACTTTGCCTAACACAAGGCATATTCTCACATGCTCAAACTTTTATCAAATGTCTGGGCACGTTGTGGGACTTATGCCAGCTGCCAAAGACGATCATTTTCATCTATAAATAGCAACGCAATTCAAGAAACAAGGGGGATGAAGCGTGACTTCTTCTTACAAGTCTCTGCTCTCTGACACTAGCTCTCTCAGAGTACTCCATCCCCTTATACACTTATCACCGCCCTCACGGCTACCAAAAGATTTTAAGGTAACATCAAACCTTGCTTTCACATTTTACATATTTACTACTCATTTCATATTATTGACTTGAGCGTCAGAGTGCCCCCGGCACCCACCACACCGGTGGGCAGTCTGCTCCCGCTCATTCTATCTTTGTCTTGCAGGATCGCTAATGCCCCTAACCTACAAATTCTGATTGTGGACCTCGGCCGAATTCCAGCGTCCACAATTTGGCACCCACCGTGGGGCCTTAGCGATTCATAGCAAGCAAAAATCACTCAGTCTACAATCCTTATGAACATAACTATCCATGGCTTTAAGCAACAAACAGACATCAGACCCGGTGGTGGCACAATTAGTCACTCTACAATTCAGTTACGATCAATGGAAGATGAAAATTGAGCCATGTAAAAACTCCAGTACTAATACCTCCACATTATTCTTTCTTCGATAAGGTGCGAGACTACTAGTCATCCCAACTATCTTAACAAGCAAATCTCTTAAAAGCAGTCAACACTATGTCCAGTGAAAATCCACAATCAGGGGACCATCTTTTCCAAATGACATAGTCTCCCCCAGACTACGTATAAGGATCATCATCAACCTCTCACTACATGTGAAGATTGTCATATTGTCCATACGACAAGATTGATGGCATCAAATCCAAATGGCATAGATGGATTATCACCACTTATGGATAACATAATAAGATTATCATTTTCTCCATTCCACATTGATGGAATTTCATCTACTCCAGATGACATGAGTGGATGATTATCTTCTCCAGACGACACGTGTGAATTTCAATCTCTTTCATATGCCAAAAAAAAGTCATCTTTCTCAGATGATGTTAAAAGCATTCCCATCTCCTCCAGAGGACATGTCATCTTTTCCACACTACATGAAAGAATGAAGGAGCCGAGCAATTTGGTATTGGAGACATGGGAGCGCATTTAGTAGAAAGGGAGATTATACTACTGGTTGACATATTGGGATATCCTGGAATCAGATCCTTGGTATTAGAGGACGGAGGTTAAGTATTGATCTCCAAAGCATAAAATTTATTTATTTCTTGCATGCGACAGAGTGATTCATCATATCCAATCTCCAAATCCATGGTTGCAGCCGACCCTCATATAACAACTATGAAAATTCTTACACTCCCACCCAGGCGATGCCAACCATAAACCACCAACATGGACAGACTGCCTCTATGACGAACCCTCATGACATGCAACATTATCCATACATGACCAGAGTTAGAAAGGAACCAATACAGTCCAGATAACAAAACCTCAGCCCAATCAACAAAAACAAGAAGCCCACGAGCATTTTGGGCCTAAACAAAACAGGCGTACAGAAAAAACACAGCTCCATTCACGCAGCTCGGCAGACTTCACTTCAAGCCCACATGAGCATACAGGCCGAAAAAGCAAAAAGCCTTTTGAGCACACACCAGCCCATTGATCCAGCGCATCAGCCAGCCTTACAATGCAGACCAAAAACATCCAGCCCAACAAAGCTTAGACCACCAGCCGAGGAAACAAAAACTTCTTCCCTTAGTCCCACATCGTCTGGGAAACAACAAACAACCACCAACGCAAAGCTAACAAAGCCAAGAACCACAACACTCAAAGCCCCACATAAAAAAAAAACTATCAAAAGCCTAAAGTCCCACATCGCTTGTTGCGAAGAAAAGCAACAGGGAACGGAACAAGACCCACTTTCCCACACGCCCAGAGCAAAGATCATCCCCTAGAAAGAATTTCGAATCTGCCAAGCCAAGAGCACACCTTCTCACCCAGCAAGCTCAGCCAAAACAAACCAAAAAACAACTTCATTCCAGGCCCCAAATATTTTGAATTGTAGCATCAAGCATCTAGCCAAATCAATTGATCAAACTACCTCACTCGACCAAACCTTCATACTACAGTAACTTGAGCAGCTTCTATTTGACCCAACAAAGAAGAGCCCATATATGCCAAAGATAACGTAGCCCTCGATTCGAAACAATGATTGCTACCAGACAGGAAGCACATGATCATATGGCCCATACTACCACACGCCACTCTACACACATCAATATGCCAAACCAATAGGCCCAACCTGCCAGTCCACTAACAAAACACGGTGACCCAGCCAAAAAAAAAAATCAACAACATCACTAAAAGAGAGCAAATTATCCCACATTGATCAACTAGACAACAGCAAAACAACCAAAGACTACCAAGGGTGGCACAAACCAAACGACCCAAATCAAACTCTATCAATGAAACAAGAGTCCCACATCGCTTATTGAGTAAGAGGCCAGCCTAAGCAGTTGGCATTCGGCACTACAAGCATATATGAATCTCACTTTCACTTTTGTAGCATGAAATCAAAGATAAGCAATAAAACTGCATGCTACACCACTCAAGTTTTGTAAATTCAAGCACACTGTCCAGACACTAGAATGAGGGTCCATACGACATTTCATGGATGAGAGCTGACATCAATTCTATTCGATAAAAACATATACAAAACTCACGGAAGAATGTCTAACACAAGTCAAAGGCCCATACGACGCTACACGAACGGAGCTCTGACATTAGAAAGATGGTCCATACAACATTACATGAAGGTTCTGAAGACATTGAAGGATAATCACCATCTTGAGACAACACATATGGAGTTTCATCACATGAAAGGTTAGTAATCATCTTCATGCTACGATGATTTAATACCACCAACTCCAGACTATATATGGAATCTTTTATCATGCCTAGTAGAATGAAGAACTTTCTTGGATCTCCTTTAGGTCCAATCAACCAACCTATATTAGGTTAGGTAGTATAGAAATTATATGTGACTTTCATCAAAGTTTATTCTATTGTAGTATCATTGACCTTATTCAAGCCTTGTATAATTAGTAATGACCTTGATAGACATCCATCTCTTCCATACTACATATGAGGATAATCATATCCACACTACGTAATGATATTATCATCCACTCTAGACTACATGGATGGATTTCCATAAACTCTAGAAAGTATTGAAAAGCCCCATGAACCTTCCATCAAGTTCATTCGACCATAGCTTCATGGACATTCATCAGGTCTAGTAGAGTGGTGATTCTCACAGACATGTATTAGTTTCATTCGACCGTGTCTCAGGGACCTTTGTCATCTCCATTCGACAGTAGTATCATAGATTGGTAGAATGAAGATTCATTTAGTCATTCCATCAAGTTCATTCGACCATAGCTTCATGGACCTTCATCAGGTCTAGTAGAGTGGTGGTTCTCATAGACATGCATTAGTTTCATTCGACCGTGTCTCATGGACCTTCATCAGGTTCATTCGACCATGACCTCTTTTGACTTCCATTAAGTCCATTTGACAGGTCCAGTCGACAGTAGTCTCATAGGAGAGTGAGGAGTGATGACTTTCATCATGTATTGTAGCATCTTAAACCTTCTTCAAGTCTATGATAGTGAGTAATGACCTCCTTGGACTTCCATCAAGTCCATTCGACCGTAGTCTCGTAGAATGGAGGTGACATTGATGGCTTTAATCAAGTTTATCTCCATATTCTATTGGACCTTCATCATGCCCATTCGACAAATTTCATTCGACAGTAGTATTGTAGAAGTGTGAAGATTGATGACCTTGACAGATATTCTCCAAGTTCATTCTACCATAGTCTCATGGACCTTCATCAGGTCTAGGAGAGTGAGTGATGAATTCTTTGGACTTTCATAAAGTTCATTCGACCGCAGTCTCATAAATCCTCATCAAGAGAATAAGTAATTTCATTCTTTGGACTTTCATCAAGTCCATTCGACAAGTCCATTCGACAGTAGTCTCGTGACCTTCATCAGGTCTTGTAGTATGAAGATTCTCATAGATAATCATTAGGTTCATCCAACTGTACCTTATGGACCTTCATCAGGTCTATTTGATAGTCCATTCGACAGTAGTATCATGGACTTTCATCGGAACTAGTAGTATGAGAAAGAAAGACTCTCATAGACCTTCTCCAGGTCTAGTAGAGTAAAGATCCTCATTTACTCATATTAGATCATGTAGAATGAATAATGAAGACCCCCGTGGATCTTCATCATATACGGAATCTGTAGACTCCCATGTACCTTCATCAGGTATAGTGGAATGTGTAAACTTTACTTTGACCTTCATAAGGTCGGGATGATTAAACTCCCATATACCCACATTAGGTATAGTGGAGTGGGTAGACATTCTTGGACCTTCATCGGGTAATGTAAACTCTGATGTACTTTTTCAAGTGTTGTAAAATGAAATCTTCTTAGACTTTCATCAGATCTAGTATCTGTAGACTCCCTTGTACCTTTATCAATATATATGGTCGTCTTGATACATAAGACAATGAAACATCCTCCATATGGAACATGCCCATTTGACTCAGGAAGAGTCAAATAGAAGACATGGCCTTCATCTGGTCCAGGCGACATTGTAAATTCTCCTGGTCCTTTGACCCGTAGTATGGGGATTATCCTGACCTTCATCTGGTTCAGTCGACCGGGGACATCCCCCATTGGCTCATGTAGAGTCAAGTTGAAGACCTGACCTTCATCTGGTCATACGATATTGTAAATTCCTCTGGTTCTTTGACCCGTAGTATGGGGATTATCCTGACCTTCATCTGGTTCAGTCGACTGGGGACATCCCCCATTGGCTCTTGTAGAGTCAAGTTGAAGACATGGCCTTCATCTGGTTAGAATATATTGTAAATTCCTCTGGTCCTTTGACCCGTAGTATGGGGATTATCCTGACCTTCATCTGGTTCAGTCGACCGGGGACATCCCCCATTGGCTCATGTAGAGTCAAGTTGAAGACCTGATCTTCATCTGGTCAGACGATATTGTAAATTCCCCTGGTCATTTGACCCGTAGTATGGGGATTATCCTGACCTTCATCTGGTTCAGTCGATTGGGGACATCCCCCATTGGCTCTTGTAGAGTCAAGTTGAAGACCTGACCTTCATCTGGTCAGAATATATTGTAAATACCCCTGGTCCTTTGACCCGTAGTATGGGGATTATCCTGACCTTCATCTGGTTCAGTCGACCGGGGAAATCCCCCATTGGCTCATGTAGAGTCAAGTTAAAGACCTGACCTTCATCTGGTCAGACGATATTGTAAATTCCCCTGGTCCTTTGACCCGTAGTATGGGGATTATCCTGACCTTCATCTGGTTCAGTCGACTGGAGACATCCCCCATTGGCTCATGTAGAGTCAAGTTGAAGACCTGACCTTCATCTGGTCAGACAATATTGTAGATTCCACTGGTCCTTTGACCCGTAGTATGGGGATTATCCTGACCTTCATCTGGTTCAATCGACTGGGGACATCCCCCATTGGCTCTTGTAGAGTCAAGTTGAAGACCTGGCCTTCATCTGGTTAGAATACATTGTAGATTCCTCTGGTCCTTTGACCCATAGTATGAGGATTTTCTTGAACTTTCATCTGGTTCAGTCGACCGGGGACATTCCCCACAGGTAAATGTCAAGCCAAGTTGAAGACTTGGACTACTCTTAGTCTAAAAGACATTGAATTCTCTCTATCGTATGTAACATGAACTATGCACTCTCAACATGTACTTTTACATCTTGTTTCATTCGACACGTATAAAATACTCTCTAAATCAAGAACTTATTGACTTAAAGAGTAGGAGACAAACTGTACGGGCCAAATTTGGACCCAAGGGTAAAATCGTCTTTCACCTTAAACCCAACAATATACAAGGCCTGAAAGTAAAGACCAGGCCTAAAGAATTCTGTATTATTGGATTACGATTGAGCCATAAGCTTAAGGACAAAACCTCTTAATTATATCAACCACTTTTCCCCACTTTGCCTAACACAAGGCATATTCTCACATGCTCAAACTTTTATCAAATGTCTGGGCACGTTGTGGGACTTATGCCAGCTGCCAAAGACGATCATTTTCATCTATAAATAGCAACGCAATTCAAGAAACAAGGGGGAGGAAGCGGGACTTCTTTCTTACAAGTCTCTGCTCTCTGACACTAGCTCTCTCAGAGTACTCCATCCCCTTATACACTTATCACCGCCCTCACGGCTACCAAAAGAGTTTAAGGTAACATCAAACCTTGCTTTCACATTTTACATATTTACTGCTCATTTCATACTATTGACTTGAGCGTCGGAGTGCCCCCGGCACCCACCACACCGATGGGCAGTCTGCTCCCGCTCATTCTACCTTTGTCTTGCAGGATCGCTAATGCCCCCAACCTACAAATTCTGATTGTGGACCTCGGCCGAATTCCAGCGTCCACAGCATATATGATACATATTTAGATGTGTATATGATACCATGGATTGGCACTAGAGCAAGTGAGAGAAATTGTTAGGGTTGGTGCTCGGAGTGCCAATCCAGATCGTATTCATGTTTGATTCATGAATACGAACAATTCTCTTTTCTATAATATTACTTAATTTATGGTAGTATTTCTTGCTTTTATAAACATATTCGATCTAATTACGATTAGATTGAAACTAAACATGATTTAGTGATATGTATATATTAGACAAAGACCCGATAATATATTATCAAATATATGTTCCTGGTCAAGATTTACTAGCACAGGTCGGTTAGTAAAATCCGCTGAGACCAATACACGTCGTATATCGAGACTTGGTCCGATGGTTTATCCCAATCAACCATGAGTCTGGGGAGACTCATATAGACGTGTAGGTATTTATATTAGATAAACACTGAATGACTCACCCAAGAATTCCTAATAGATGGTACACCAACATCAATAGGAATCTTCTCGGCCCAAGTGAGCATAGTGGTCATTCGACTTGAGATACCACTGTGGATGTATGAGGTATCCTTCATGCTTTGATAGCAGTCAAGTCACCGATCTATTTAGATCAGACGTCTTCTTGTTCATTAGGTGTGGACTGATCCTCATGATATCATGTGCGTATCAAGATATGATCCATCAGTTCTGTGTACATGGCATAGGTATTCAATGTGCAATTAGCAATCTGTTAAATCCATGGGCCCGTGGTACACTGTAGAAATAAGTTCTAAGTGTTATTTAGAGATTACTAATAGAATCGTCGACGGGATTTAACCTATAGAGATTTGACGTTTTTATCTATATCTCTAGGATAATCTGAATACCTGTGACGGAGGGATTATACGTATGTGATGACCTCGACCTGTATGATTCAGCGAGTTTATCCTTGTTCGTCATAATTTACGGGTGGGTAGATTATGGACACGAAATTGGATTTCATGACGAATATGCATGAATCTAGAGAATCTCACTAATGAAATATACTCGTAGAGCAGTAAGACAACATTTATAAATAATACTGATTATTTATAAGTCATTTAACGGTTAAACGAAAATACATGCGTTTGAGATCTTTCGGCCATTTATTAAATGTCGAATTGTGATATTTGACATTTATTAGTAATATATGTATTTTGATTATTTAATGTAAATATAATACATATATTTAAGATATTTGTATTTAATTATTTCATTATTCAAATGTTGAATAATTAAATTAATTAAATAATAAATTTCTTGTTTACTTTAATAAAGTAAGTTAAATGGCTAATTTTGATTGGATTTAATGGCCAATTTTGATTTGTTTTAAATGACTTGATTTAATAGGTTAATTTTTTATAAACATTAAATTGTTTAATTGTTTTACACCACAAATTTTTATTAAATCATTTTCTTTTTATTGAAACAAAATTGAAAATGCTTGGCCAATATTTTTTTTTTGATTTTCGGTCATTCAAGAAAAATATATAAGGCTTGTTTTCTTTTTTGTTTCATAATCTAAGAACCCTAGAAATCAAAATACAAAGAAAGATAGAGAGAAAAATGAGAGAAAGAAGAGAAAGCTTGGAAAATCAAAAATTTTAGTAAGTTTTTCTTACTTTCATCTTTATGAAAAAATTTTCTATCATACTAGGCTTCAATATGTGTAGCTTAGTTTCTTCTCTACTCCTTTGTGGATGTATTTTGATGATTGGGAACTTGGATGAAAGGCAGAAGCATGTATATGTATTAAGATTGCATGAAATTGTTTCTTAAGCTTTCTTTTTAACCATTTGATGGTGAGTTGCCACTCTAGAATTAGCCCACTCATAAATGACCTGGAATTATTCTTGTGTTATTTCATGATGCTGAGACTTGTTTGGTGCGGTGGGAATTGAATTAAAGTGTTGAATTTAATTAATTTGGTGTTAATTTGTCAATTTGTTGAAATTATAAACTTAGGGTTCATAACCCACTCCAAATTTGGGACTTTTAATATATGTGTTAATTAATAATGTATATATTATGCATATTAATTTTGGTGTTGATTGGACTTGATCTTGAATGGTTTTGAACTGATTTGGACTAAAGTGTAATTTTTGGAAAGTTGAGGGACATATTCGGTAATTTGGGAAATAATGATTTCTTGAATTGTAAAATTATATTTTCATATATAAGACCTGTATAGATCATTTTGGTAGTGATTTGAATTCACCTAATTATGTATTTGACAAATTAGGACTAAAATGATCAAAATGTAAAGTTCAGGGGCATTTCCGTAATTACTGAAAAATCTGGAAAAATTTTCAGAATTCTGTTTTTAATGTATATTTGATGTAAATATCATTTTGGTTGTGATTGGAAATCACCTAAGCTTGTTTTGAATAACTTAGGACTAAAATGATGAAAATGGAAAGTTTTGGGGTTGTATGGTAATTTATTGAAATTCTGATTTCTGGGTTAAAAATTTATGTTTTTGAGTATTGAGTGATTAAAATAAATAATTTTATTTTAATTACCTAAGAAAAATGAATGAAATGGGAAAATTTGATTTTCCCGCATTCCGCTGCGTAACCCTGGTATTTTTCCCAAAATCCCAACAGATCGTCCACTGCTCAGTCGCGCGCATAGACCGGAAAGTGTACGGACCATATCGACAGGGTAGTGGGCCATCCATTTTCCGATGTCTGGACCCCATAACAAGCGCCCTGGGGGCTAATCCGAAACGAAACATATACAAGCACCACAGAATGTCAAAAACATAAAATCATCAAGCACCGTGGCGGAAACAGATTTTCGAAAGTCTCGATGGAAACAAGTTTTACAGTTTAAAAACATCAAATCATTTTTGGGCATGGAGACGGAAACATAATATCAAGCACCCCGACGGAAACATATCGATAAATCTCAAAATATGAAAACGTGAATCAAGCATTGAGGCGGAAATATTTCTTTATCTTTATAATCAAAATCAAAAAATCTGAAAATTTTCTTTCTTTCCTTTTCTTTTTTTTTCAAACAGTTTTATATCAAAAATTAAATACCGAGTTTCCAAAACATGGTTGAAAATATATCAATTCACGATTCAGACTATCAACATCATAGAATTTCTCATACCTCAAAACACCTTATATTCACATTACTTACTTATAACATATACCTATATGAACAACATACTTTTAACTTAATGTACCTATACACATACATATATTCATAACATACAAACCTGTACCAATAATTCGAAACATCAATATCAATCAAACTCATAGCACATCATACCATATAACAGAAATCAAATCAAATAATAAACATATGACTTATATGCTCTATACGCAACAGAAAACTTACCCAGACGATCGGATACCCTGTAGCAGAAGTCACCGACACCCTAACTTTTGCTCTGATACCACAAATGTAACACCCTGTCAGAGGCAGGATGCTACCGACAGGAGATATGATTGACCGATCTCCATAAGCCTCTGAATTTACCGAAAATTCGACATGATATATCCTAAACTTGGACTACCTGGATCACAGTTCAGCATCAAATGGAATCTAAGAAGACTTTAAACAAATAAAAGGACCTCAGGTCCACACAAATCTCATCAAAATCATATCCTAAGGGCTCCGCCCACATCATCTATCAACACTCAAGGGCTCTGTGGCCACCACATCATAAATCATTAAAACATTTACTAATATATAAATATATATATATATACAAACAGTGTGCTCAGCACAATAAAATAAAACAATAATCAAAATTTCCTAAAATTTTTAAACTTCTATAACTTCTCTCAGGACACTTGCGAGGGTGACTGCTGCTTGGGTGATCAGCATCTCGAGCATGACTTCCAAAGCTGTCGTGGTTGACCAATCTGAAAACTAACCTGCAAAACTAGCAAACTTGTTTGGTGTGACTTTTAAAAACTCAGTAAATAACCCTGCTACCATAAACACACAAGTCAAATAAATCAACAAATTAACAGAATTAATAAATTATTATAAGTTCAAATTTACCAACTTTTATTATTCTTTATACTTTACCATGACAAATTTTCAAATCTACATATTCACATATAAGTCAATCTTTTAGCCGAAAATCCAAATCACACAAAGCATCGACCCAAACATCACAAATAAGTCATTTTACATTTAATCCATTTCCATTATAAAAGGTGTGGAGTCCGACTTATTACACTTTATTACGATTAAGCATTTTTTTTTGAAATATCATCAAATTGATGAAATAATCACACTTCTTTCAATTCGAAACATACTTCTCTTATATACATGTAAATACAATATCATAATTCTTATACATATACGTACATACCATTACGACTTGGCAAACACACTTTACAAACTCTGGTATTCTCATCGGTTTTAAATCATCCATTCATTTCACATAAGCATACACGATACATACATAACACGAGTTCCATCATACATATACACTCAGAAATATTTACGAACATCAAACAACCAACCACGAAGTACACACAACAACCATTACATCAAAGATCACATCATTCAACAACACATACATACGGCTTGCTTACACACACAATGCTCGTACGTGACTCATTACCAATTTTAGAATAAGTATAGGATGAACTTCGTCCGAACGGATCCCTAACCAGCTCAACTACTATACTACAAGAACATTGACCAATTAAACATACACACAAATCACAGGAACACAAACTCATTGCATAATCTTTCATACACAAGCACATCCATGACAACACTCTAAGCTATCATTCAAACACTCACATAATACATATGTTCAAACATACGAATATATATATTATTACGAACGCCAATACCATAATTTTAAAAATCCTTATATCTTTCATTTATCAAGCAAACATACTAAGTTTCCTATTTTCTATCTGGAAAACTTTGATACAAACTTATTAATTACACATATTCATTTAAAAAGTGTTTGGGTTATACCCATTCCTTATCATGCTTAATCTCTTCAATCTCTATACAAGTAAATCGTATATATAATTCAGATACCGTATTCATACATAACTAATGTCAAATCAGAAATCATGGTTTGCCCTGTTTGCCGATTTTATATAACAAACCTATACATATTTTATCATCAAATGCATATACAAATATATGTTCATATACTTGTGCATTTACCTATTCATTTACTTACACGTAATCATATCATTACAGGTTCATACCCTTACGTACATCTATATATACACATAGATATTATGCTAATCAAAGATTTCACTTCACATCGAAGCATTAACAATAATTCATACATGTGGCGGTCGACAAACTTAACTATACGTAATCTTATACCCCGTACTCAAAATCGCCTTTTAACTGTTCTTTTTTATCCTAACACGTTAGTCGTCTATATTTATGTATATATGTATGTGTATATATAAATATTTAAAACAAAAATTCACCAATTCAAGTTCTCGTCGCATGGGTTACTTACCTGGCTTCACGGGCACTCCAGGTCCCAGTCAAGTCTGTAAAAACAAATGGTGAAACATCGTTATAATCGTAACTTACGAAATTCTCGACTTAACTTTGACAAAGTGTCGGATCTTTCTTGGACGACCCAAACAAGTTTGATTTCAAAACTTGCAGTTTCAGTAATCTTAAAACATCATTATAAACTAACTCAATTCATCAGTTAACTTAAATTCTCGGTTTATATGCCTTTTTGGAAAATCTTTCGAAAAAGTTTCCACAAACGCTACGGAAGGGTCCCGAACCCTTCGAACCTACCCGGATTTATCCAAACATATTTTTAATATCATATATAACTCGTGACTATCGTTAAAATCAAAGCACATCATTATACGCAAAAATTCACTTTCATCGGAAACTTGCATATTCTATCAGATCAACCAAACTCGTTCTGTTTTCACTCGGATTCTACCTAATACTCATATTCAATATAGTAAAACTCAAAAAATTCAATTTATATCAATACTCTACTCTATAAAGCTACTGGATACATACGAACATTTAATGGAAAACTTGAAATTAGCGGATTTTTACCGGGAGGTCTTACCGAGATTTTCAGGACATATACGGACTCCAAACGATCCTACGAACGCACTAGAATTGATGGAATTCTGATCGGAGTTACTGTTCATTATTGGTCATTATTCATCCAAAACTTCTTCTCTCAATTTGCGTGCAACCAAAGGCCATTCCACAAAATCGACATCGCAACCTTGCAGTACTCTCTGAGAGCTTTGATTTGGCGGGTGGATCGGGCCGTGAAATGAAGCAATGAGCCGGGATCTACAAAACCCACCACACGCGTCTCTTTCTTCTCCTTCGCCGTTCACTGGCGTCTTTGCCTCATCGCCGGCCACCAGCAGATGCGCGGTGGCTGGAGACTTCCCTTGCACTGGCGTACCGGCCGGCGGTGGCCGGCTAGCCGCCGACGCAACCAGATGCCATCCTTGCATTTTTTTGGGAATGGGGGTCGAATGGGAGATGTGTGAAGCTTATGTCATTTTGGAAATTTCTTAAAACTTAGAGGTATATATAGAGAAGTTTCTGGAATTTACTTTCAGACCCCCCGAAAATTACATTTAGGCCCTTATTATGGAATTTTCTAGAAATTTTACATTTGTGAAGCCCTACTGATGCAAATTTTGAAAAGTGTTCAACATGAAAGTTGTTCGTCTCAGCATAACGAGTCCGATGATTCAAGAATCGGCTCAATCGGAGTTCGTTTGAAAGTTTTATAGCCGAAACAAGAAATTTTTACATGTAGAATGATAAAATCAGCAATCGCGTAACTGGTTCTCGAAGCCACATATTTTCCAACGCGACCAAGCTTCACTTTAAAACATTCCAAACTATTTCCCAACACATATACTCTAATTTTCAATTACCATCGCGTTCTAAATCCTAAAATTTAATTTAGAAATTTTCCCGCACTGATCCGAAAAACTTGGGATATTACAATCCCTTAGCCTCGACATTTTATTTTATTATTGCAGTCCAATTTAAAATTATTCATCACTTCAAACAACTCAGTCTTTTATTTTTTTCACTTGAATTATTATTTTATTTTACTAAATCTATTTTATGTGGATCGACTCCGGACTTACCTGGATATTTTATTATTTCGACACTCTTATACTTTGGATTAAAGAATCACTTTGTGAGTGTGTCAAACCTATTTTCCCATAATAAAGCCCACACTGAAAAAAGACTCGAACCGCAGAAACGTCCTCTTCAATTTAACATGCTGAAACTAACCATCATTAACCAACACTTGGTATATTCAATCAAATTAACTTCAATTATTCCCCTAAGGGACCATACCACGAGCATGAATGTTTATGCCCGAGACTATTATACCACCAATCTGATCTTCTGATGTTCTTATGCTTGGAAGATTTTGGGTCCTTCTAGAAGATCACAATATTGAGCATTTTTTACCCGACCATCTTCAACAATTCCCAAACTGACCTGCAATGTCCCAACCTCATATTAACATAATAGGCCCTCGGTGGGACACAACCAACCCCGAACCGATAATAAGCTTGGCCATAATGGAATGATCCATCCTTGTGTCATTTAATAAGGCCATTGAGGAGAAACTCCGGCCCCATTCTAACTAACATAACAAGGCCTCGGTTGGACATACCCGACCTCAAGCCGTTATAATTACTTGGCCACAATGGGATGTTCCCTCCTTATGCCATTTAATGAGGCCATGGGGGAGAAACTCTGATCTCATGACATCAAACAGAACAAGGCCTCGGTAGGACATAACCAACCCTGAGTCGTTATAATCTCTTGGCCACAAGGGAATGATCCCTCATTGTGTCATTTAATGAGGCCATGGGAGAGAAAATCCGACCCCATGCCATCGTACACAACAAGACCTCAGTGGGATATACTCGACCCCGAGACGTTATAATCTCTTGTCCATAAAGGAATGATCCTCGATTGTGATTTAATGAGGCCATGGAGGAGAAACTCCGACCCCATACCAACTAACACAACATGCCTTGGTGGGACATACTCGACCACGAGTCGTTATCATCATTTGGCCACAAGGGAATGATCCTTCATTGCGTCATCTAATTAACATGGCCTCGGCGGAATGATTATAGTCGCGAGCCATCATAATCATTATTGAGACTGACTAAGAGGGAAGCTTTTCGACCTCCGGCCATCTCCAATAACACTGGTAGTTGCATCTCACACCAAGTTGTGTAAAAAATAAAAACAAAACGACAAGTGTAATGGGGGTGATGTATCACACACACCGTACTGACCCAAAGACATCAAGGGAACTGAAGTAGCATCATACCCACTGTTACCCAAAATAATAATTTTGAACCTTACAGTCCAAAGTCCCGACGAACCGAGCTACGGATCAGGGGGCGGCCAACACCATGAGAGATTTTTCCCATGCTAGGCAGGCATTGAGTCTCAAGCGCCACAAAGGACTTCTAGCCTTCAATATGCTATGCTTATACGGATCTGAAATAGGATGACCAGTGCCACAAGGGCAATTCCCTTCCATGTGCTAGGCATATCCCGAGGCTACAAATACCATGGAGGCTAATGGGCCTTCCCCATACTATACACCTCCAACGCAGGGTGGCAAATTCCATTGGGAACTATCCCTCCACAACTATGTAAATCCGAGGATACCATAGTACCTCACAGTTGTCTTCAATCTATACGCGCTATGATTACCTTGGGGCACCGATCGTCATGCCAACTCTTTTGCCGAGCGTGCTATGGATACACGAGGCAAAAAATGCCTCGCAAGTATTCTTGATATATCCCCAAAGGTGCAAGGCATTGGGCATTATCGTTCCAACTCGAGGATTTGAATATGACACCCGGGATTAACGTGCCACTAGGGGTCATGCCTTTCCCTCTTGTCATGTACCTCTTGATGTAGCTCGATCATGAGTACTTCATAAGAATATTAAACACGTCTTTCCTATCCAAATAATAAACAAGCGTAGGAGAACAAGTTTTTATTTACAAAGGGAAAGCCATATTTATATCATGGGGATCTATTACACTTCTTACAACTCTTTGAGGGTCATTCTAAGAAAGGCTCTTTTTGAAAATACTTTCTCAACAACTCTGCATTCCAGGACTTCTTGAGTCGAGTGCCATCTAGCTACTTCAGGTGATAGACACATGACCTGATAACCTCGGTAACCTTATAAGGTCCCTCACACTTGGCTCCCAGTGAGCCTTCCTTAAGCCTTCTTGTATTTAGGGTGATCCGTCTCAGGACCAAGTCCCCATGATGAAAGGTTCGTACCCGGACTCTTTTGTTGTAGAAATTGTAGGAAATGATTTCCCGTGCGGCGGAAGCTTGTTAGGCACCGAGATCGACCTTGAATTTTTTTCTACATTTGCCCCTTCTTAGCCGAAGCTGTCCAGCCTATTTAGACTTGTTTTACTTCTATTTTTCATGATTTTTCCATCCCCGAACAGCAGCCCAAAGACTAAACTATTTTGCACACCGAAAACACCTTTTACGCTCGCAAAGTTTATTATTTTATGTTGGCTGCTTGCTGATTTTTCTGCCACTGTTTTGGATAAAATAATCACTCCAAAACTGCCCCAACAGTCCAAAAATTCCCCTTTGTGTTCCCAATTTTTTTTGTGTAAAATCTCAACAAAATCGACTCACAAATGACTTATAAAATGATGGCAGTGAGCAGAACTTTCTGCTCACTGTCGTGAGTACAATGGAAGGGAAGAATGAAGAATTTGTTTCAACACCAAATGATCTTTCGTGCTATGATTCATTCCCAATAAAAGATAGAGTGGGCTATGCTCACAAAATTATTCTCTAAAAAATTTAAAGATTAAAAATCACACAAAATTTTTGTTATTTTTATTTTTCTTTCAACACTTGAGACCAAAAAAAAAAGAACCATGAAGCTAGAGTTATGATCAAAATGAGATTACACCAAAAATGAAAATAACTTTTCATTATATACTTATGTTTTATGTTAGATTAATTTGTAACTAAAATTATAAAATCATCCCCAAAACCCATAGCAAAATTTGGCCATATGCATTCTTGTAACATCCAAATTCAATTTTTGGTTTAATGTATCATGAATATATTTGTAAGTTACAAGATAAAAAATTAACTCCCATTTATTACAATTCAAAATTGTAACTCCTTTTGAATTTATGAGTTTTAAAGTCAAATTTTAAAATTCATCAATTTAAAAATAATGTTTCAACTAAATGATAATTAAATAAACGTTTTATGTTATACTAGTTTAACATATTTATTAAATGTGACTTTAATTATTGATCTCATCAATAATATATGTGAGTTTATAATTAGACCATCTATTTATATTTAATTTATTACAGTATGTCGAGCTAGAACATGGACTAAATGGACATACAGTTCCAAGCTTCAATAATCCTGGAATATTAATTAAATATTCTGAATTATTAACTTCAGGTTATTCCACTAAAAATCCAAAGATGCACTCTAGTTGCCTTAGATAAAAAAAAAATATAAGCTAAATTGTGTCACTGTCCATCAATATAGTCATTTGACCGGTGCGAAATCACACGCATATAACGCAAGCCCACGTATTCGTTCAAGTAGTATAAAAAGTATCGATCCCATGAGGACTTAAAACCTAAGCTATTAATTTTTTATGAGGCCAAATGATTACCGGTATCTAACAGATTGATTGATTTACTGGGTGATGACTTTAAACTTAAAAACAAGTAAATAAAATTACGCGAAAGTAGGTTGAGGAAAATTCAAATTTATAAAACTATCCAGGGTTGTGATTTCTTCCAATATCTTTTTAAAGATGAAGTGGTTAATTAATGTTTTTGTAATATATCGGTTTACTAACCTGGAGCAAGAAATTATGTAAAAGCCTTTGTCGATGGTCAGATGCAAATAACCAGTATAACCCAATTGAACCATATGTCTATGTCAACCAAATTACCTGGATTTATTAAGATTAAGTTTCAATTATGGCTACCCCCGCCCGACAGGTATATTTCTATCATGTAAGGAAATCTATTAAAGGGTTATTTATCCTCAAAGAAGATCGTGGGCTATTAAGTCCAAGGCTAAAACCTAAAATTCCTTTGTCAAGTTTATTTTAGATTTACCAGATCAATCTTATTAATGGCCAGTAAACAAGACGCATTAAGCTTAATACTTAATAAGTAAACCTTTAAATTACCCAAACTATAAAATAACCCCTTATAAACCGGTGATATTAAAATTCCTCACAACCCCAGATAATTAACTTAGCTACGACACATATCTAAGGCTAGTAAAAACTTAAAAATAAAAGACATAAAGTACAATGCTTAAAAGTAAATGCGGTAAAGTAAATACTGAAAAGTAAAATTATAATAAAATAAAATGCTAGGGTTAAAGGATCTACTTTTACCACTACTAATTTAGATATCTCCCTTAATATAATATATTAACTTGTGATAACATTACCAACCAGCCATATAGGCGGTAACCTGATTAAGTCAAATTAAGTCCGACCTGCCATAAAGGCGGTATCAATATTTGTCCATAAACCAGCCATATAGGCGGTAAATTACTAACCGACCAACCAGGCGGTATTCATGCTTAGTCAGATTAAAACCAGTTTATAATTGATTACCAACTGACCAATATAGCGGTATCCTTGTTAAGTCAAATTTTAAATAGTGAATATATTATAATTAAGGGAGATTAATCTAAATAGCAGTAATAAAAGTTTTACATTTCACCCTAGTATGGGGAAGTTACCTCCTCATGTTGAATAGTAAAAACTGAAAAAGTAAAGAAAGTCAATTATTATTACAGAAAGTAACTAAAAATTAATTACAAAACTGAAATTTAAGGAAAACTAGATACAAACTCCTTATTTACATCAGAGAATTCAGAGAGGAAGGTACATCTGAAATCAGAAGAATGAGCTGAATTTATAGGCCTCAGTGGTGGTGACGCGTCGTGACGCGCATCTCGCGTCGCGGCGCGCGTGATTGGCGATGTGGAACGTGGAGAGCTCGACACGTGGCAATGGATGAGGTGATAAGGTGACACATGGCAGAGGCGGCTGGGAGCTGAATGATTGAGCTGACGTGGCAATGACGTGGTGACACATGGCGATGGCGATTGTCGGCACCATAGGATTGCGACATGTGGCGCGCTGTGATTGGCTGATGATGACGTGGCGGTGACATGGCAAAGTTGACTCGATCTTCTACTGACTTGGCGATGACGTGGCTGACATGTGGGGTGACATGTGGCGACATGTGACGATGGCGATTGTCGGCACTATAGGATGATGACACGTGGCACGTCGCACGTTAGCAGATGGGCAGTGATGTTGACACGTGGCACGGAACACGTTAGCAAAGTCAAACTTCTTATATTCTGACGCGTGTCCCCGACGTATGTTAGTATGGAGTGGCACACGTTAGGTATCGCGACGGGCAAAATGATGATTTTGCCCTTTTTGTCTTTTTTCACTATTTTAGCCCCAAATCACCTCCAGAATGTCCTGAAACTTTATTTATCTACAAAATAACACAAAACACATTAAAATATTCTCAAAACTCAAGAAACTATACAAAATATTAGGTCAAATGAGTGAGAAAATGATACATTTACCCTTCATCACACCCCCAAACCTAACATTTTGCTAGTCCTCGAGCAAAACATAAAATCATAAAAATAAAATTAAGCTAAACCACTTTCGTATGGATCATGGTTGCATTTAGCGTATGCAGCAAGCCTTTAAACCCCTAGGTGTCCCTAGTGGATGAGTTGTAGTCTCGTGAGGGTTTACAGCAATGATACCCACAAATATTTTACAAAAGTAAAAAGATAGTAAAACTAATGCACACAAAAGCAAAAAGACAAGAGAAAAGAGAATAAAGAAGTTAGTGACTAATCAGGTGAAACTTCTACTCCAAGTTACTAGTTGTTTTATTTCTTTCTAAATTACCGAATAAGTAAATTCTCCGATTATATTTACCATTCTCCATATACACAACCAACAAAATATTAATCAACTTATTTTTGCCCACAACAGTCACAAGTGCATTTGATAAGAGAGTAATATTTTTGTCCTAAAGTTTTATCAGAATTCACACCTTTTTGCAGCAATGGAATAATTTTTCTGATTTTTTCTGATTTTTTTCTTTCTTTTTTTATTTATATACAATATCTTCCATCTATGTAGCGAGCTTTAGGCCAGTGACTCCCAAACCAGTTGGCTTTATGGAACTAGGTGTTAAAACACCCCTACGGACTTAATTATTTAGACTTTAGATATATATATATATTTTTGCAGCATCTTTCGATCCATGTAGCGAGTGTTGGGCCAGTGACTCCCAAACCAGTTGGCTTTAGGGCACTAGGTGTTAAAACACCTTTACAGACTTAATAACTCAGATCTTAGATATTTTGTTTTGTTTTTTTTTACTCCATCGCTTCTCATAGATGCTTCCTCCAATTAAACTAGAGCATTGAATATTACAAACTTTTCAATTATAGCTCATGTCCGTATGTTACCATGCATGTTGATAATACCTGCCAACTGAGCATATGAAGATCTATTTTAGTCAATTTTATGGAGAATTCACAGATTAAATAATTCAAAAGGAAATAAACAAAAAAATTAACTTGTTCCGAAATAGGTTTGAGATACGTCTCAGGAGTGGAAACTCCTTACACAGCTATCTCTTACCAATTTCTCCCGATTAATCAAATTAAAAACACAAAATTTTTTTGATTTTTTTGTAAAATTTTTCAATTTTTTTTTGTATTTTTTTTTAAAAAAAATTTGGACTAAGAATAAAATACAAAATACAAACAAGATACTAACCAACTATTCCCCACCCCAAACCTAAATAAGACATTGTCCCCAATGTCTTAAAAAGTAGAAGCTGAGTTTAGAAGATAGTACCTGATTAGCTGAAATTCTACATCTAAATGGGAAATTTAAAGGTTAAGATCCAGATTTATCCGACGCTTCTTACCACGATCATTATCGGACCATTTTATCTTGGAAAGGATAGGGTCAATTAGTGGTTCATAGGCTAAGATTTGTTCAATTAAATCATGGGGAGTTCTGGCAGTGAAGAGGAGTTCTTTTAAAGGTTTTGACACGAACCCATTTCTCCGGACATCAAGAAATACACAAAGAAAATCATAAAATCCATCTACGTTGAACAATCCAATTGGTTTCTGGTGTAAGTTCAAGTTCCCCCAAGATAGTACTGTAAAAATCTCCTCCAACGTGCCCAAACCATCTGGCAAAGCAATAAAAGCATCAGCACGGTTAATCATTTCCACCAGTCATTCAGACATACATGACACGATTAGTTCTTCTCCATTTGATGATCCTATAAGATCTGCCTCTGCCAAGGGTTTTGGGATGATTCCCAAAACTTGACTGCCTTCATCATGTACAGCCTTTGAAACGATCCCCATCAGTCCAAGATTGCCTCCGCCATATACTAGGTGCATATTCTTCTCAGCTATTACTCGTCCCAATTCACGTGTTACTGCTACGTATTGTGGCTTAGTACTAACACTATTACCGCAAAACACACAGATTTTTTCAACTCGTCTTCTTGAAGTGGCTTCCATTTTTATCTGGATGCCTTCAAAAGTGCAATGATGAATTGAATTTATAACACCTGAAAAGGGTGAGTAAAAATAATAGCACTAGTACCTGCCAAATGATAATTATTAGTTAAACAATAAAATAAATCGTGAAAGGTCAAAAAGGTCTGGATCATGTCGGAGAAAATAAAAGAAAATAACAAAACAAATCACAATTATTAGGAAAAGACAAAGAGACATAATATTTACAATAATTTACAGCTTGATTGACGTCTATGCGTCAGGGACAAGCTTCCCATCCAATTATCTTATAAATTGGCAAACAGTGTCTTTTTGAGTCAGATTCACGAGACTTAATTGTTGTCTTTCTTTTTGGAATTGTGTATGTAATTTGTGGATGGCTATATGAACATATCCACTGGGATGCGTCTTAAGAGTCGAAGATATATCATCTAAAGACTCCTTACTCAAGCCATCCCTAATGAATTTAATTTTATCTTCGCGATTATCAGACACCATTCCTAAAGAACGACAACGAGTATTGCAATTCCAGCGTGTACATTTGTAACAAACACCGATTTGCTTAGCTCTACGTTTCTTTGCATATGTGTTTCTTCCAAAACCAGGCAAATAAGAATTATATGAATCAAAGTACTAATGAATTTAATTTTATCTTCGCGATTACTCAAACCATCCCTAATGAATTTAATTTTATCTTCGCGATTATCAGACACCATTCCTAAAGAACGACAACGAGTATTGCAATTCCAGCGTGTACATTTGTAACAAACACCGATTTGCTTAGCTCTACGTTTCTTTGCATATGTGTTTCTTCCAAAACCAGGCAAATAAGAATTATAAGAATCAAAGTACTCACCTGCTAATCGGATCCGTGCTTCAATAATCCAATGAATATCAGTAGGAATACCTTTGATCATCATTAGTCTCATCCGTTCCAAGCGAGCTTTGTAAACTTTCATTAGAGATTTTTGAGGGAGAGAAAAGAATTGCTTGTGAAGATTTGCGAGAGCTTCTTCCATCGTGAAATAACTTTACCTGCACAAATTAAACACACAAAAATAAAACACACCAGATCATAATATATACACAAATTACATGGGTTGCCTCCCTGCGAGTGCTAAGTTTAACGTCGTCAGCTAGACGTGACTTCTCGAACGTTAGGCTGGATCTGAAAGTGTGACACTTTCTTTTTGTCGCTCAAATGATTCTCCCCATTATTGCTTGACACGCAGACTGTTAACCTTGAATGTGTTGTTAGTGTTAGGATCCAGTAACTCAACAGCTCTATATGGTAAAACCTGAGTGATCACAAATAGACCTGACCACCTTGATTTCAACTTTCCAGGGAAAATTTTTAACCTTTAATTGTACAACAACACATGCTGCCTTGGTTCCAATTGTTTGCGCACTATTTTTCGGTCATGCCATTTCTTGGTCTTTTTTTTATATAATCTGGCATTCTCATAAGCTTGTAGACGAAACTCCTCCAATTCGTTGAGTTGGTGAAGTTGTTTCTCTCCTGCAGCTTGTGGATCAAGATTCAACTTCTTCAGTGCCCAGTACGTCTTGTGTTCAAGCTCAACTAGCAGATGGCATGCTTTCCCAAACACCATACGATATGGGGACATACCAATGGGTGTCTTGTAAGCTGTTCGGTAGGTCCATAATGCATCATCCAGTTTTGTAGACCAATCTCTCCTTGTTGATCCAACGGTTCTCTCCAATATTTTTTTGATCTCTCTATTTGAAACTTCAACCTGTCCATTTGACTGTGGATGGTAGGCAGTGGAAACCTTATGAGTAACTCCGTATTTGGATAGGAGTGCATCGAAGTATCTGTTGCAGAAATGTGAGCCACCATTGCTGATGATTGCACGAGGTGTTCCAAAGTGAGTGAAAATATTCTTTTTAAGAAATTTGATCACCACTTTTGAATCGTTGGATGGCAGTGCAATTGCTTCAATCCATTTAGAGACATAGTCTACTGCAACCAGAATATAGGGTTTCCGAATGATGGAACAAAGGGTCCCATAAAATCAATACCTCATACATTGAATATCTCCACTTCCAAAATGTTTTTCAAAGGTCCTTCATTTCTCCTCGAAATATTCCCGTTCTCTGACACTTGTCACATTGAAGAGCAAAAAGATAAGCATCTTTAAAAAGAGTGGGCCAGAACAAATCTGATTGTAGGACTTTGGCTGTAGTTTTATTCCCGCTGAAGTGTCCGCCATATGGTGATGAATGACAGTGCTGCAAAATACTATTGACTTTCTCCTGTGGAACACACCATCCCAATAATTGATCAGCACAGCATTTGAACAGGTATGGCTCATCCCAAACATAGTGCTTGACTTCTTTGAAGAATTTCTTTCGTTGCTGAGTTGTCCATTCCAACAGCCATTTTCCTGATACAATAAAGTTGACATAGTCAGCATACCAATGGACATCATGTTGTTTCATGGAAAACAACTGTTTATCTGGAAAAGTTTCTTTGATTGTCAGTTCTTTGCCAGTTGTTTCTCCATTCTCAAGCCTCGATAAATGATCTGCCACTTGATTTTCTGTCCATTTCCTGTCTCGAATCTCTACGTCAAATTCTTTCAGAAGAAGTATCCAACGGATCAATTTGGGTTTGGCATCTTTCTTCGTGATCAAGTATTTGATTGCTGAATGATCTGTGTAGACCACCACTTTGGGACCCAACAGATAGGAACATAATTTTTCAAAAGCGTCCGTAACTGTGAGTAACTCCTTTTCAGTGGTTGTGTAGTTGAGTTGAGCTTCATTCAAAGTTCTGTTGCAGTAGTAAATGGTGTGGAAAATCTTTTCTTTGCGTTGTCCCAAAACGGCACCTACAGCAAAATCACTAGCATCGCACAATACCTCAAATAGAAGGGTACAGTCTGGTGCTACAATGATAAGAGTAGAAACCAACTTCTGTTTTAGGATCTCAAAAGCTTTCTGGCATTCTTTGGTGAAATTGAAAGGCACATCCTTCTCCAGAATATTGCACAGAGGTTTAGCAATCTTGGAAAAGTCTTTGATAAATCTCATGTAAAAAGCAGCATGTCTGAGAAAGCTCCGAATCCCTTTGACTGATGTCGGCGGAGGTAGTTTTTCAATTGTTTCAATCTTTGTTTTGTCTACCTCGATTCCCTTTTATGAGATCCGGTGTCCAAGAACAATGCCTTCTTGCACCATGAAGTGGCATTTCTCCCAGTTGAGTACCAGGTTGGAATCTTCGCATCTTTGTAATACTTGTTCCAGATTTTGCAAGCAGTGGTCAAAAGAGTCTCCAAACACAGAGAATTCATCCATAAACACCTACATACTCTGTTCCAGTATGTCTGAGAAGATAGCCATCATGCAACGCTGAAATATGGCAAGAGCATTACATAATCCAAATGGCATCTTGCGGAATGCAAAAGTACCATACGGACTTTTAAAAGTGGTTTTCTCCTGATCTTCTGGGGCGATAGCAATCTGATTGTACCCTGAATATCCGTCCAAAAAGTAATAGAACTCATGTCCCGCCAGTCTGTCTAGCATCTGATCAATGAATGGCAGCGGAAAATGGTCTTTCCTTGTTGATTTGTTCAGCTTCCAGTAGTCCATATAAACTCTCCATCCAATCACAGTTCTTGTTGGAATCAGCTCGTTCTTTTCATTTGTGACTACAATTATTCCTCCTTTCTTTGGTACACACTATATAGGACTCACCCAAGTGTTGTTTGAGAAGGGTAAATGATGCCAGCATCCAACCATTTGATGATTTCTTTTTTCACGACTTCCTTCATGATTGGATTGAGTCTCCGTTGATGCTCCACTGTGGGTTTATACTCATCATTCATCAGAATCTTGAGCATGCAAAATGATGGACTAATGCCTCGAATATCTACTATAGTCCAGCCAATGGCTCTTTTATGTTCTCGTAACACTCTCAGTAACTTTTCTTCATGCTCCAATGTTAGTGAAGAAGAAATAATAACAGGTAATTCAGAAGAGTTTCCAAGAAATGCATACCTGAGATGGCTCGGAAGTAACTTCAGCTGAAGCTGTGGTGGTTCTTCAATTGAAGGCTTGATTCGATCTTTCTTTGGCAGTTCTAGGCTTTCCATTTGTGGTGTCGCTTTGAAATGAAACGGCTTGTCAAGATAGTTGATACATTCTAGAATTTTAGCATCTAGCTCGCTGTCAGTCATGTTAGTGATGCAAGCTTCAAGTTTTTCTGTGGAAGTTGTATCAATATCCTGAATGATACTATAAACAACATCAATTCTGAAACATTCTTCTTTCTTTTCATCGCTCGGGAATTTCATGGCTTTGAAAACATTAAAGATGACTTCTTGGTCTTGAACACTCATGGTTAGTTCTCTTTTTTGTACATCAATAATAGTTCGACCTGTCGCCAAGAATGGTCTCCCAAGGATGATAGGCACATCTTCATCTTCATCCATGTCAAGGATAATGAATTCCACTGGGAGAATGAGTTATTCAACTTTGACCAGCGCATCTTCAACAACACCTCTTGGAAATACGAGCATTCGATCAGCAAGTTGCAGAGAGACTGAGGTAGGCATTGCTTCTACAATTTTCAGTTTCTTGTAAATAGAAAAAGGCATCAAATTAACACTTACACCTAAGTCACATAAAGTCTTACCGATATAATGTTCTCCGATGGTGCATGAGACAATGAAACTGCCAGGATCTTTCAACTTCGGGGGAAGTTTCCTCTGAATGATGGCGTTGTACTCTTCTGTCAATGCTACTGTCTCGTAGTCTCCCAATCTCCATTTTCGTGAAAGAATGTCTTTCATGAATTTTACATAGCTGGGCATTTCTTTCAATGCTTGATGTGTAGCTTTTTGAACACCACCAGGAATCGAGCAAACTGCTTGTCTAGTTTGTTTTTTTGAAGACGTTGAGGAAAAGGTGGAGGTGGAATGATCTGATCTTTTTCTTTTTCCTTTGCTTCTTTTTCCTCCATCTGTGGAACTGCATCTTTTGGAACTTCCTCAATTGTTGCCTTGATTCCAACATCTTTGTTGATTTCAGTACCGCTTTTCAAGGTGATGGCTTGACATTGCTCCTTCCCTCGGTTCCTTGGATTTGGTTCTGTGTTGCTGGGAAGATTCCCTGGCGGTCTGTAACTCTGAGCATTGGTCAGTTGTCTAATTTGATTCTCCAGTGCTTTGATGGAAGCTGATTGGCTCTGAAAGATAGCATCATACGCTACTTGTTGCTTTTTGAACATCTCTGCAATCCATTCTTTCATTTCTGGTTCTTTTTCAAACTCCTGGCTTTTGTTTTGTTGCTGGAATCCAGGTGGTGGATAGTTCTTTTGCCCTGAATTGTTGCTCCATGAGAAATTTGGATGATTCCTCCACACTGGGTTGTAGGTGTTGGAATATAGATTGCTCTCCTGTCTGTTGAAATTGTTGACATAATTCACCGTCTCTTCAAGTTGGTTAGGTTCTAATGCTCCTCCATATGGTGAACTTGTGGATCCAGTGCTGAGAGTCTCCATGAATTTGCATATCTGATCCAGCTTGGCGTTGACTACTGTATTGGCTCCAACTTCATAAATTCCTGTAATTCCTTGGATCATGCTCATTTCTGTTAGCCATAAGGAATTTTTGTTGGCTATTTCTTCAATTAGGTCACAGGCTCGATCTTCTCCTTTTGCCATTAAAGCTCCTCCAGCAGCAGCATCAATTGTGGTTCTCATCAGTCCAGAAAGTCTATTATAGAAAGTTTGGACTTGAAGCCATTTTGGAATCTCATGGTGAGGACATTTCCGGAGCAAATCTTTGTACCTTTCCCAAGCTTCGTAGAGAGTTTCCGAGTCTTATTGCACAAAAGATGTGATGTCATTCCTCAGCTTTCCAGTTCTGGCTGGTGGAAAGTACTTTGCAAGAAATTTGGTGGCTAAAGTATTCCAAGTTGTGATGGAACCTGCTGGTAGTGAATGTAGTCAAGCTTTAGCTCTGTCTTTCAAGGAATATGGGAAAACACGCAGTCTCATTACTTCTTCAGGTTCTCGGTTGTAATTGAAAGTGTCGCAAACTTCCAGGAAGTTGCTGATGTGGGTATTAGGATCTTCAGTTGTTTTTCCCCCAAACTGCACTGACTGCTGAATCATCTGAATGCATGTTTTGATGTCACACGCATTTTCTGGTAAAGGAGGAAGTACAATACAGGAAATGAAGCCGTCGACCACCGGAATGGTTCTGTCTCGAATGGGTATTGGTGGTGCAACTTCCAAAGGTTCAGGTTCCATGTTGACTAAAGCTTCTTGGCCTTCTCGCCTTTCCCTTCTCAACTGTCTGATGGTTCTTTCAATTTCTGGGTCAAGCGGTAGGATTTCAAAGCTTCTGGTTCGTCTCATGTAGTGTATGAGAACCTGAAACACAAGAAAACAAAAATAATAAGCAAAAAGAAATTAGATACAAGTAAAGATATCTAACCTCAAAACTAATAGTAAAAGATAAATAAGTCCCCGGCAACGACGCCAAAAACTTGACCGGTGCGAAATCACACTCATATAACGCAAGCGCACGTATTCGTTCAAGTAGTATAAAAAGTATCGATCCCACGAGGACTTAAAACCTAAGCTATTAATTTTTTATGAGGCCAAATGATTACTAGTGTCTAACAGATTGATTGATTTACTTGGTGATGACTTTAAACTTAAAACCAAGTAAATAAAATTGTGCGAAAGTAGGTTGCGGAAAATTCAAATTTATAAAACTATCCAGGGTTGTGATTTCTTCCAATATCTTTTTAAAGATGAAGTGGTTAATTCATATTTTTGTAATATATCGGTTTACTAACCTGGAACACGAAATTATGTAAAAGCCTATGTCAATGGTCAGATGCAAATACCTAGTATAACCCAATTGAACCACATGTCTATGTCAACCAAATTACTTGGATTTATTAAGATTAAGTTTCAATTATGGCTACCCCCGCCTGACACGTATATGTCCATCATGTAAGGAAATCTATTAAAGGTTATCTATCCTCAAAGAAGATCGTGAGCTATTAAGTCTAAGGCTAAAACCTAAAATTCCTTTGTCAAGTTTATTTTAGATTTACCAGATCAATCTTATTAATGGCCAGTTAACAAGACGCATTAAGCTTAAGACTTAATAAGTAAACCTTTAAATTACCCAAACTATAAAATAACCCCTTATAAACCGGTGATATTAAAATTCTTCACAACCCGAGATAACTAACTTAGCTACGACACATATCTAAGGCTAGTAAAAACTTAAAAATAAAATACATAAAGTACAATGCTGAAAAGTAAATGTGGTAAAGTAAATACTGAAAAGAAAAATTACAATAAAATAAAATATTATGGTTAAATGATCTACTTTTACCACTACTAATATAGATATCTCCCTTAATATAATATATTAACTTGTGATAACATTACCAACCAGCCATATAGGCGGTAACCTGATTAAGTCAAATTAAGTCCGACCTGCCATAAAGGCGGTATCAATATTTGTCCATAAACCAGCCATATAGGCGGTAAATTACCAACTGACCAACCAGGCGATATCCATGCTTAGTCAGATTAAAACCAGTTTATAATTGATTACCAACCGACCAATATAGCGGTATCATTTTCAAGTCAAATTTTAAATAATGAATATATTATAATTAAGGGAGATTAATCTAAATAGCAGTAATAAAAATTTTACCTTTCACCCTAGCAGGGGGAAGTTACCTCCTCATGTTGAATAGTAAAAACTGAAAAAGTAAAGAAAGTAAATTATTATTACAGAAAGTAACTAAAAATTAATTACAAAACTGAAATTTAAGGAAAACTAAATACAAACTCCTTATTTACATCAGAGAATTCAGAGAGGAAGGTACATCTAAAATCAGAAGAATGAGCTGAATTTATAGGCCTCAATGGTGGTGACGCATTGCGACGCGCAGCTCGCGTCACGATGCGCATGATTGGCAACGTGGAACACGGAGAGCTCGACTCATGGCAATGGATAAGGTGGTAAGGTGACATGGGGCAGAGGCGGCTGGGAGCTGAATGATTGAGCTGACGTGGCGACATGTGGCGATGGCGATTGTCGGCACCGTAGGATTGCGACACGTGGTGTGCTGTGATTGGATGATGATGACTTGGCGGTGACGTGGCAAAGTTGACTCGGTCTTCTACTGACATGGCGATGATGTAGCTGACACGTGGGGTGACATGTGGCAATGGTGATTATCGGCATCATAGGATGATGACACATGGCACGGCGCACATTAGCAGATGGGCTGTGATGTTGACACGTGGCACGGCGTACGTTAGCAAAGTCAAACTTCTCAGATTCTGACACGTGTCCCTGGTGCATGTTAGCATGCAGCGGCGCACGTTAGGCGTTGCGACGCCAATGGATTGCGCGTTGCGACGCGTAAAATGATGAATTTGCCCTTTTTATCCTTTTTCACTATTTTTGCCCCAAATCACCTCCAGAATATCCTGAAACTTTATTTATCTACAAAATTATAAAAAAAACCTCAAAATATTCACAAAACTCAAGAAACTATACAAAATATTAGGTCAAATGAGTGAGAAAAAGTGATACATTTACCACTCATCATCATTACAAATGGATTGACCCTTCACGAGTATCTCATAATTAGAGTCGGGTCATAATATCTGTTATACCCTTCTACACCAACTTCACCTTTGTAGATCAAAAGACATGGCATATCATGCAAGAGTTCGTAGTACACTGACGATTCATATCAATCCATATATGACCATCTAGTAGATTGAAATAAATTTCTTTATTTAACAGATATTATAAGAAATTCATTTTTATCTGGGTCCGGTCCTATATGATCACATCATATACGGTGCCTTAATTCTCATGTCACCACATCGACGATTTCGGATCAAGGTCCCCATATAATTATAGAAAGGACCGCAACTATAGAAAAACCACAAATAAAGTGCCCGCTTTGTTTGCTCTCTATGGATTATTTTAGATTACTAACTTCAGACTTAAATTCTCTTGTGTATGACACTCATACACTAAGTCTGAAGGTACATAAGTAATCAAGGGTAAACTGAAATTTACAATATTCGATTTAAATCAAAACAATTGATAAATGAATAATGCATCTTTTATTTTAAATAAATAATTTTGTTTATATATTATATGATGCTCTAGAGCATATATCCCAAAAATTCCCACTTGTACTAGAGTAAATGGGACATGTCATGTAGTCCTAGACCCTATAGGTGACCTTCAAACACTTTAGCCGACAAGGTCTTTGTAAATGGATCAGTTATGTTCACTGCGGATGCAATTTTCGTGATATAAACATCTCATCTCTGTATTATTTCCCATATGAGATGATATTTTCTCTCGATATAATTTCCCCTTTTGTGGCTTCTTGGTTCTTTGGAGTTTGCCATTGCACCACTATTATTGCAATAAAGTGTGAGTGGTTTTTTTCCTATCTGAAACAACTTCCAGATCTTCTAAGAATTTTCGGAGCCAAATTGTTTCCTTAACTGCTTCGCAAGCTGCTACATACTCGACCTCCATAGTGGAGTTAACAATACAAGGTTGTTTATGCTCACAAATGTTGGGTTTTCTAGGTCAAAACAAAATCAAATTAAACAATGAAATGTGCGAATACAACAAAGTAAAGTAGCGGAAATACTCACTTTGATCGGCTTTTGCGATGCGAAGACAACAAAAATTTTGCTCCAAGTTTTTCCTCCTTGTGTGTTTCGGCCAAAGTCCCTTTGTTGTGTTCTTCAAGCTCCAAGCTTTGTGAATGATTCCATGCTCATGAATAGGTTTCCCTATCACCTTTGTAAGACTCATTGATGTGCTAGCATCTTTGATTTTTGAAGCAAAATCCAGAAGAAATGAGCCCTAGGCCCACGGCAACAATGAGAGAAAAGGAAGAAGGCCATTCGGCCAAGGTGAGAAAAAAATGAGAGAGGGAGAGTTGTATTTGGTTTCTAAAACCTAATACCAAAATCCTAATGCAAAAAAGTGTTACCAAAAATTGATAAAGCTTTTCCAAAAAACATCTTGAAAAAAGGAGGGAAAAATGGCATTAAATGCCTCCATCTACCACCATCGTGAATAGTGACTGGTTGTCAATCACTTAAATGTGACTTGACTTCCATCACTAAAGTGATGTGTGATGCGACTTCCGATGTGACTCGTGGGCCGCACTTTATTTCAAAATGTGAGTGGGCCCGTAAACACATTCCGGGCTCGGGTTCGTTAATTCCTAATTAACGAATTTTCCGTTGCGACGTAATTAAATCAAATTTAATTAAATAATCATGCCTAGTAAAATTACTATTCACGTCGCTAGCGAATTATTCTAAATCAATTCGTTAGCCCGAGTTAAAATCTAATTTTAATTCCACGTCGAAATCTAATTTCGTATAATATATCGAATATATTATTTTATCGATTAATTCCAAATTAATGTTCTCTCTCTTTAAATAATATTTTATCCCAGATAAAATATCTCTGCAATTAATCCTAGATTAATTTTCTCTCTCTTAAAAATTAATCCTAGATTAATTATGTCTGACTCATATGTCATCGGTGAATCTTCGGGAAGCGACCCATGAGATCCCTGGATATGTTGGCAATAAATCCGGTCGTCGGACTATCCGAACACGTACGTACCTAGTACTATGTTTTTACCGATTTACAAGACATGGTTGGCTTCTAGCAAAGCATCGTGCCTACCCAATTCTCCAGAAATATTCTTAAAGGAATATATAATCTATATCAGGCGTAGTATACTTAGTATTGCGTATTGCGATCCAGTATCAGATGTCACATGCTAGGCCTGGGGCTGGAATTGTGTCTGCCCTGTATGAAGCACATATCGGATCTCTGGTAACTAGTCTCTATAATCGGATAAACATGACCTAGTCATATTATCCCGATAGCTGCAGCATACAAGAGTATCAGTTCCTTATCCTACGTGACCATCATCTCCATATGACTGAAGTGATACTTTCATCTTGACATCACACCCAATACACTACGATTCTCAATATACCCAGAAAAGGCGTACATAGAACCAGTTAAAGCCCTGGACAACCAAAACCAAAGTATATTGATTGTTGCAAGTATTAGCGATGCAAGTCTCAGGTTAAGACCAAATACACCTACCCTGATTCGGACTTCCATAGACACATAGTCATACTACCAATGGAATTCTGAGGGGTTTTTCTAGAGCGAAGCTGTTTCCGTACCATTGATAAACACAACCTCCTATCACACTTGCATAAGTATCCGATACTTAAATATATTAGAACTATGCCATTATGCTCCCACAACACGCACAGGTGCAATACTAGTCTATTCCGCATTATCAATGTCCAATCTCGATAATACTACGACTAGAGATGTTTTAATGATTAAACCTTCGTGGATTAATACTGTCTCATATCTTATTAATCTGAAACTAACCATATGGACTTTTATCATTTATATATCCCGGTAATCTAATTACAAATGATAAAAGAGCAATTTCCTTTGTCACATAATTAATTTGTACAAGAACACAATGTTCTGTACAAATAGTGATGATATGTGTCATAATTGTCCAACAACAACCTCGGGTAAATATTGATCCAGATGTTGATTTCCTAGAATCGACATCCGTCTAAAAATCAGAGTCTATATATCCCCTAGGATTATATCCTTACCATAATACACAAACATATAATTTCTCATTCTCTTAAGATACTTGAGAATGTGTTTTACAGCTACCCAATGATATAATCCTGGGTTAGATTGAAACCTACTGACTACTCCCACTATAAAACATATGTCTGGTCTCATGCATAACATAGCATACATGAGATTATCAACTATTAAGGCATATGAGATATGTCTCATTTCCTCAATTCCTTGAGGTGTCTTAGGAGACTGTTCATTTGACAAGTGAATTTTATGTTAGAAAGGCAAATTGCCTTTCTTGGAATTCTGCATCCCAAATCGCACAAGGATCTTGTCGATATAAGATGTCTGGGACATAGCTAACAGTCGTCTCTTGCAATCCCGAAGAATCTAGATCCCATGTACATAACTAGTCTCTCCTAAATCTTTCATTTGCAATTGGTTCGCTAGCCAGGATTTCATGTCTGATAATATTTTTACACCATTCCCTATAGTAAAATATCATCGACGAACAACATGTGAAAAACCATATTACCATCAATGATGCGCTTGTATACACAAGGCTCATAGACGTTCTGCTCAAAATTATAAGACTTGATCGTGATATCAAATCTTATATTCCAAGATTCGAGATGTCTGCTTGAGTCCATAAATAGACGTTTGCAGCTTGCAAACCTTTTACTCTTGATCTTGGGCTATAAACCCCTTTGGTTATACCATATAGATATACTCATCAAGATTCCCATTCAACAATGCAGTCTTGACGTCCATTTGTAAAACCTCATAGTCATAATATGCAACAATGGAGAAAAGAGGGCGGATGGATTTGAGCATGGATACCAGTGAGAAAGTCTCCATATAGTCGACTCCATTTTTTTTTTATATAACCCTTAGCCACTAGCCTTTCCTTGAAGGTCTGTACCTTCCCATCTGCTCCTCTCTTTTTCTTGTAGATCAACTTGCAACCTATGGGTTTTACCCTATTAGGTTGGTATACATGTTCCCAGACTGATTTATAATACATCGAATTCTTCTCGAGGTTCACGGTTTTGAGCCATTACTCTTTATCAGAATCATTCATCGCACTATGATAGGTTAATGGATCATCTACACCATCACTAGATGCGATAACTTGTGCCTCTCTAACTCCTAAATAGCATTTAGGTTGTCGTACAACCCTCCCACTATGTCTAGGTGGTAGATCATTTTGATATACTTGTATATGACGCTCATATGTCGAAGGTGCTACGCTTCTGTCAACTTTTGTTGACAATGGCGTGTTGGTCGAACCAGCTAGTAACTCCTCGAGTAACACTTTACTTCGAGGTTTGAACTCCCTCATATAGTCCTCCTCAAGAAATGTAGCGTTTTTCGAAACAAACATTTTATTATCTTCCGGACTCTAAAAGAACCCGCCTCTAGTCTCTTTAGGATATCCTACAAATGCCACACTTGAGAACATGGCTCCAACTTTGTAGTCTTATTCTTCAGCACATGTGTTGGACACCCCCATACGGCGAAATATCTTAAACTAGCTTTACGAGCACTCCACAACTCTAACGGAGTCTTAAGAACATACTTAGATGGAACTATATTAAGGATATATATTTTTGTTTGCAATACATATCCTAAGAATGAACTTGGCAATAAAATGTAATTAAACATAGATCTTATCATGTCTAGTAGGGTCTGATTTCTCTTATCTGCAACACCATTCTTCTGTGGTGTTCCAGGTGTTGTGAGCTGGGATATTATCCCTTGCTCAAATAAGAATTCCTCAAAATCACTATCAAGGTATTCTCCTCCACAATCCGATCGTAGAGTTTTGATCGTCTTACATAATTAGTTCTCAACCTTAGCACGAAACTCTTTGAACTTTTCAAAGGTACCTGACATGTGCTGCATTAGGTAAACGTATCTGTATCTCGAATAATCATCAATAAATATGACTAAGTATTCATAACCATCTATGGCTCTTACATTCATTTGTCCGTAAATGTCTGAATGTATTAGCTCAGTGGTTGATCAGCTTTTATATCTTTTCCAGTAAAAGGTCTATTGGTCATTCTTCCTTCTAGACGAGATTCGTAGATTGGTAAAGTACCAAGCTTTAACTAGTTTAAAACACCATTCTTTATCAAACTATTTATACATTCAAGGTTAATATGATCAAGTCTAAGATGCCACATATATGTGTCATCGTGAGAAATCTTTTACCATTTTATTTTAGGTTTTTCTACCTTAAACATTTTAGTGTTGATCAGTGAACTATGTGTTAACGGTCTTAACACATATAAGTTGTTCTCTGAGTTCCTGTGCATATAGTCAACCCATTACTAGCAATAAAAAATGAATTATTATTAAACGAAATTGGAAAAACCATAATGCAATATTTTGAAATATGAATCAAATTTATGTGACAAAATTGGGATAAACAATGCTTTGTTTAGATTATTATTTAAAGAATTGGAAACTGGTAACTCATACTGCTTTTACTGGAAAGTCATCTCATGCCCTGACTCTTAATGTAAAGTCACATTCAATAAGGTCTTTCCATGTATCAAGTAGTTGTACCCTTAGCCTTCCTAGTGTATCTTTCTTTTCTTTATAGATTTAGAAGATTCAATAATATTTTCCTCTCCACTTGGCTTACGAGGATCCACCAATATGGACTCGTAATGGGTAAGCTCATTAAGCAGTTGAGTTAGAGTAAAAGTCAACTTGTTCATAATATAGTTGCTCTTAAACTGTAAGAAACTCTTCGGAAGAGTTTTCTATGATCATAGTCACCGGCTATGTTCGTCAATACGAGCTCCATGATTTTCAGCCGTGTTGATATAGGACATCATCCTCAAGACGTGCTCTCAGACAGATGTCCATTCCTTCATCCTTGTAGTCATCGCTGAGACCATAGCCTCATGACATTGTCGTTCTGAAGGCTGCTTGAACATGCCCTGCAATGACTCCATCATCAAAGATGTTGTAGCCATTGGCTCATGCTTCGAAGCAAGAACCTCAGACATCTCTGTTAGCAAGTAGCAGCTAGTTTTCTCATTGGACGTGACCCATTTTTTGTAGGCATCACGCACAACTTGGCCAGAATTTTTGCCCGGCTTAGAAAGACATTCCTCCGTCAGGACAAACTTAAAGTCTTCACAGACCAAGATGGCGTTCATGTTACTCTTCCATTTTACATAGTTTTCTCCCATTAATTTTTCATTTGAGAGAATAGAAATGATCGAAGAAACCATGGTTAGATATAAAACAAGCATGTATTTTAACATTCATTCATCGCATATTAAAATCATCATAAATATTCAGGCATGAAATTAAACATGATGCATGTATCACGTATAGTGATTTAGAAACCTAAAAATAATTAATATGCCACGTAAATCTATCATCCCATAAATAAGTACCGCCGTAAGGTAGGTCAAGAATTTGCATGATAGATCGAGACAATCTCAATTGATTAATATATGCGGGAATAACTCTTATTCCTATATTAACCAACCACTATTTGATTTGATCAAGGAATTTCAATTAACATTTAATCATTCTTTTGTGAGTGTAACCCATTATTTCGGAACCCATGGACTTAACTAGTGAAGTACCGCCGTAGGATAGGTCAGTTTACCAAATACATCTAGAATTTCTATTCTTTCGGGATCCAAACTTGATATTTGTAAGGGGCGAAAATAAAGTTGTCTCGATGGGCCTTTTGAATCTCATGTTTTAGGGATAACAACGGAGATCGCAGGATATATTATCATATATCTCTCTCTCACTCACTATTTTCAAATTAGGGCTTCTACTTAAAATATCTAATATTTTAATTTACTAGTGTCAACAAGTTTATGCGTGGCTAAAACATAACTCAATATTACACTAGAGTAAAATTAGTGACAATTTCAATTTTAACTCTTAAAATTTCATCCATTAATTCTTATTAGTCCCAACTAATATTTTACTTAATTACTTTAGTAACCTAATTAATTTTAACTCTTAAAATATTAGCTCACTAATAAGTTTAAAATTAGAAATTCAAATCAGGGACAAAAACTTTTAATTAAACTATTTAATTAATATAAGCGTCGTATAAATTCCAATGGTATATGGAATTGTGTCCCAAATGTAGACCACACTACCGTCCATTCGGAATTGGCTATGGAATTTACGTCCGGGTTTTCATCCGATATACGAAGGGAAAATATAATGCACTTATAAACCCCATATATATATATATTAAATTCGAATTTCTAATTTTTTAAAGCATTAAAATAATTAATCTTATTAATTTATTTTCATCCATATCATATTTCAATTTAACCCTTTTAAATTTCATAAAATCAAATTTTATGACTACAATATTCATGCATCTATTACATGTCATGGAAGATGAAAATGCAAGAGTAGGCACCCTAAACTATATGACATGTTATTCAAACATTTCGAATTAAACTTACATATAACATAAAAATACAATTGCATTGACTGTACTCTTATTTTTCGTATACTAATCTCATTAGTATAAAATTTACCAAGGCATCTCTTGGTCTTCAAATCGTGCTCCATGGATTGGGAAAACTCATTATGAAATAGTTGACAACATAGGCTCTCCAATTTACAAAAAATATTGATACAACTAAAAAATTACATAAAATTTATGCTTTGTAAAATAGCCTCTTCTTGATGGGGAGCGATCCGGGGCGTTATGATGAGCAAGGGCATAAAGCCCCATGAGGAATGAGACACCCCATCAAGAAAAGAGAATATGAGGAAGCCTCCAGCAGATGGCGGGAGGATACCGAGGACCACTTAAGGGACTGGTTCGAACAGGAAATGAGAAGATGGGAGATGAGCACGCGATGAGGTGCTCGGGATGATCAAGATGTGAAGATAGTGTCCCCCTTCACCAAGGAGGTGCTGGAATTAGAGATCCCAATGAGGTTCTCTGTGCCTGTGATGGACATCTACATGGGTAATACAGAATATAAGTCCCATATTGAAAGGTTCATTTTGCTAGTGGAGATCCAATACATGATCGGGGAAGCAGTATACAAGGTATTCCCATTAACCTTGAGGGGATTAGCCAACTTATGGTTCAAGAACCTAATAGTAGAGAGTATCAGCAGTTTCAAATGGTCATGAGCACCAAGGAAGATGGTTGGATTGTTGAGGATGATGAAGTAGAGGGATAATGAGCCGCTGAAGAATTTTTAGATAGATACCACATTTTGGTATTAGAAGTAGGGGCGTATGAGTCTCCATAAGAGTTGGAGATTTTTATTGGGGCTTTAAGGGTTGGGAGATTCTGGTCCCATCTCAAGATTCAGGAAGTTTCGGATTATGCAACAGCTTTGGAACATGCCATGAGGTTTGTGTTGTTAGAAGAGGAGGAGAAGATAACCCGAGGAGCTCAGGAAAAGGAAGAGCAAAGGCAAGAAACCCGTCGAGATGGTGGCGGTGGATGGAAATGTTCAGGCTTGAAGAGGTAGGAGTTCAAGCCCATGGCTCAGGGCAACCCGATACCCAAGAGGAGGCCATAATCCAAGTTGTGCATGTTGCAGGGGGCTCGGCTTACACGGCCCTCAACAGGCCATTAATTCAGATAGCTCAGGAAATACAAGACAAATGACTACTGATAGATCCCGACCAAAGAAGGTTCTCGGTATAGAATATGGACAACATGGCATATTTCTCCCATCACAATACACGGGGACATGCCACTGAAAGCTATAGAGATTTGCAGAAGCATGTTGAAGATCTGATCAGGAATGGATACCTCCAAGAATACATTGACCACGATGCCATGAGGGTGAGGAAGCATCGGTAGTAGAGGTCATCAGGTCGGGTGCCTATCACTTAGAGCAGCTAGATGGAACCCGAATTAGGAAGCCGTGGAACGTGGATATGTAACGGGAGTGCTGTCGATATAGTCTCTCTTGAAATGATCCAAAAAGAGTCATAAGATGGGTAGTAAATCCTTGAAACGCAAGTAAAATTTTTCAATTATTTATAATTACTCACACTTTTACATGTATATTGTTTATTTAAATGGAAGACTTGCTTGGTATTTCTTAGAAATACCCATGATCAGCATCGACGTGTGTAACAAAATGTATGACACGAGTACCCCTGTGGAATACCATCAACAAGTTTCACGGGTTGGAACGTCAGTACCCGATAACTTGCATCTCATCAGAATCAGTAAAAAAGTGAAAAACGATGTGCGAAAAATGTACACCCCCATGGAAAACCAGTCCAGTGTCATTATCAAATACCCAAGGCCAGAAGTCGGTATTCGATGTTTTGCACCTTCGAAGACCGAAGACATTGAAGGCTTATGTGGCGTTTGAAACCTCGGGTATCCATAACACGCTCGGTGAAAGAGTCAGTATGACATTTGATGCCCCAAGATAATCATAGCATGCATGGTTAAGAGATGTTCTAGAGGTACTACGGTACTCTTGGGTTTGCATAGCATATGAGTGATATTTCCCCCATGTTGTTCGCCGCCCATAGATAGAGTTGGAGGTGCATAGCACGAGCCTCCTTGGCATTTATAGCCTCGAGATTTGCCTAACATAGGGAGGGATAATGCCCACATGACGTTGTTATCCCTTTTTTGAATTTGTAGGAGCATAGCACGGGGAAGGCTAGAAGGCCTATGTGACGTTTTCAGATTTGGGCTCAACCCATCATGAGGGAAAATTCCTCTATGGTGTTGGCCGCCCCCTGATCAGTAGACCGAGAAGTTTGGACTGTGAGGTTCAAAATTATTATTTTAAGTAACTTGGGTAGGAAGATGCCTCAATTGCCTCGATATTTTTGGGTTAGTACGGAATGTGTGATACGTCACCCATGTTACACCTGTCGTGTTTTATTTTTATTTTTGCACGATTTGGTATGGGACGCCACCATCAGTGTTCGTGAGGATGGCCTGAGGTTGAAAATCTTCCTTCGATGTCTTTTTAGATTATGGTTATAATGTCCCGGAGCTACATTCGTTCCACCGAGACCATGTTATTAAATGGCACATAGAGAGAATATTCTCTTTGTGGCTAAAGGGTTATAATGGCTCGAGCTGCATTCGTTCTGCCAATAATATGTTATTGAATGGCATAAGAAGTGAACATTCCCTTGTGTCTAAGTGATTAAAATGGCTCGGGGCTGCATTCATTCCGTCGAGGTCATGTTATTGAATGGCACAAAGAGAGAACATTATCTTGTGGCTAAGTGGTTAAAATGGCTCGGGAGTGCATTCATTTCGCCATTGCCATGCTATTGAATGGCACGAGAGAACATTCTCTTGTAGCCAATTGATTGTGATGGCTCAGGGTCGGGTATGTCCCACCGAGATTTTATTATGTTTATTGACATGGGGTTGGAGATTCTCCCTCATGGCCCTGTTTGAATGGCATAGTGAGGGAATATTTCTTATGTGGCTAAGTGGTTATAACGGCTCGAGGTTGCATTCATTCCACCCCAGCCATACTATTGAATGCTTCAAGGGAACATTCCTTTGTGTCAAATTGATTGTGACGGCTCGGGGTCAGGTATCTCCCACTGATGCCTTATTATGTTCATTTGCATGGGGTCAGAGTTTCTCCCTCATGGCCATGTTTGAATGGCACAATGAGGGATCATTCCCTTGTAGAAAG